>JAHDVE020012415.1:0-161014 GCA_022606495.2 Halesus radiatus
TTTTTTCTAATTTCTAATTTGTCTAATTGTAAACCGTTTTATTAAATTTATTTAAAAAATCCACTTTATTAAATATCTACATTTTATGGCCAAGATATATTTTAAATTAAAAAAAAATAACTAAAGTTTCAAAAAACATTTTTAAAAACCAGTCACATGCAGTTTGTAAAGGATGAAAAGCTGTGCAATATGTACAATTAGAATATATATAAATACGTATATCGGTAAGCAACTTTTACAGTAATTTCTCCACCTTACCTCAATTATCAACAGAAGATAATTATAAAAACGGCCCTTTTCAAGAGTACCCAAATATTCAATGTTATGCAATTACATCCGAAATGACCGCAGCCTACCCTTGGTCATAGAGCAATGCCCGCCACTGCTAAATATCCACCAAAGTATTAATTTACACCTTTATTGTGCCAGCTGATTTTTAACATGAAGACAACCAATATTTAAAATGATATAATTTTGTTGTACAAGCAAAAACAAATTATTACGTCAATATGAATTTAACAAGCCTTATTATCTTGCATTTACCTACCCGTAACACGAGACAGACAACTCTATATAATAATCCAGCGTCTTCAAATAAATATTTAAGGATTTCTCCCATTCAAAGATTACACATACTTAGTAATTAATATAGTTCAATTGATGTTTACCGTTACAACACTGCCCAGGATAGAAATCACTTTATTTAAAAGTTTTTATTAGATTTATTGTGTTTTTTCATATGCACCTTTTTTGTTGTCGTATTTATTATGTTATGTTTCTATAAAACACCCATTTGGGCGTAATACAGGTTTGCTGTATTGTAAACATGCTTTTCAACTGATCATGTTTTCGCTGCAATTAACTGTCTCTACCTTCTTACTTCCTTTACACTTATGTTATTATATTATGTACTAAGCCAGTTGTTATATTCCTTTGTACAACTTGCAGTCATTAAGTAACCGTATGTAAAACTGTTATTCGTTACGCTGTAACTACTTATTTGTATTATATGTATTTAAAATCTTTTTCATTCTAATTATTATATTTTTTACAATATTATTATACTCCTTTAATAATAATAAAAATAATAATTGGATGATTTGTATAGCGTGAAAATTTTTGTGAAAAATCACCTCAAGGGCTCTATGCAACATTACTTCTTATTCTTTATCTAATTATGTATAATCAGATACAGAAAGAATAAACTTACTTGGTAGGTTGCTTCAGATGAACACAGTTTTATTAGAAAATTAATCTTAGAGAAAATACGATTTTTGCAGTTCCTATGTTATGCTCCTTTTCTATTGATGTTACATTTATTAGGAGATTGGTGGCACAAGAATAGTCGGTATTTATTAAAAATATTTATAATTTTTGGACTGGAGAATATTTATAGATGACCTCAAAAAATTTAAAAGTTCATAATACATATTTTCCTTTTTTTACACATTCAGTTATTTTCAGTGTTGCGGGCTGTTGACGCAATTGGTACGAGAAATTTTTTACTAGTTCTATAAGTGACTTTAGGTAAGCACTAACCAGCTAGCCTAGCTAAGCAGTTGTATAACTATGTGATTAATGTATCAACGTGTAAAAGTCCTGTAGGCGTGAATAAATAATTAATTTATATCTTAAAAACTGAAATCAAATTTACTGAAAAGTTCAGTATTTAAGAATTAATAAAAAAAGTAGTGTAGGCACGTGAAATCTCCTCGACAGGATAATAATTTTAGTATGTTGTCGGAATTAGTTCGTGATCAGCGTATTCTACGAAAGGTCTAATTAAGCCTAATTGTAAAAATTGACATTCTTAGAAACGAATAATTCCAATTTATTTATTTTTTATTTTTATTAAACTTTAAACCTTGTAGCATCGTTGAGTCTTTTTAGTCATATTCAGAACACTTCCAGAAAGTAGAAAATATCAATAATTTTTTGTGAATATTTAATAACCTGGATTTCAGTTTAATGTAAGAAGATACCAGAGCATATTGTATCATTATACATAAATATGTTATTTATGCCATCACCTACACACAAACAGATTGCCATTAATCATGATCAAACTCTCAATATACGAGGGGGATATGTGTGCCATCACCCCGGGAACCATTTATGGGATAACAAACACCCCTGCCAAGGTCACCCCGACTGGTTCACTACGTTTGATGACTTGACAGTGGTGCCGGGTTCATGGGGTGATGTTTGTCGAAACTGGTGTTTTTAGTGAGGGCCGGATAGGGAGAGGTTGGTAGGGGACCTCTGACCTCTCCAGCCGGACTCTCTCAAGCCATCGCCTTGCACTGCAGTTTGAGAGATGGATGCATACGTCCATCACTCCTGGATGCATTGACCCCCAGATTCCTACCCATCCATTATAAATAATTTAAAGCAGAACGTATAAGTAATTGCTTTCTTGAAATTTTGGAAGTTATGAATTATGATCACTTTGCTTTGTTTCTGACAATTTTCTTACAGCTTGATAACGATTACTTTGCAGTGCCCAGAAGAGGAACTAACAAAATAACTACTGTTTTTTTTTTTAAATTCATTGATCTCTTTCTATCCCGAAAGCCACCGAATTCAAAGTTATAGTTGTCAATAAGTTCCCGGGTAAAATATTTTAAAAGTTGTATACACTATTGAACGGTTAGCTCCTGCATCATGAATTTTACAGTTTATTTTACAAATCTGGTAAATCTAGACAATTGCTTTTTTCTTAGCTCGCAATTCATTTTTTTGCAGCACCAAATCCATTTTACCATTATAATTTGACATCAGGCGCAATTTAATTTGGTTACATTTTTTACAATTGTTAAAAGGTCAAACAACTTTGAAACTCTTACTGAATTAACTAAGGGTACTATAATGTTAAATTTACATTCATCTAATATTGGAGGAATGTGCAAATTTCCTATGCTTCAAAGTTAAAAAAATATTCTTGCTATAAAAATAGAATTCTTCTGAATGTGCCCGCTTTTGGGTAAAACCGATCCGGTCGAAAAAATTAGTTTAGTTGTGTTTTAATTCTTACTGCTTTATTAACGTAGAATAATTACTGACTTAACGTGTTTACATATAATTATAAATTCAATGATTGATAGCCCTCAATCGTTATATTTGTTTTCTTTCCACGTACCACGCAAAACAACATGGAGGCATTATTTACCTTTAATGGACACATTTACAAGGACTACTCCTTACATACATTAGATCACCATACTAGGTGGCTGCCTTTTTCATGGTGATTAATGGAGTATAGTTACTTTGTATGAATTCTAGTGAAAATATATTTTTTTAGTATAAAACTAGCTGAAAATTGGAAAAATTATTAAAGAAAGTAGAAGATAGAAAGGAGAAAAATACATGCATAAGTATTAGATCATAAAAATATACAAAATATTTTTTTATAAATGTGTATGCGTGCACACATGTGTACACATGTACATACACTCATATATACATTCGCACATAAATATATACTCACATATATACATATATGTATGATGTATGTATATATACACATATGTACACACATATACACAAACCTTTACGCATATATATGTATTCACATACGTACACACACACACACACATGCACATACACATATATATCCCGACACACTTACACAATATGATAGTTACCTGTATCTGAATATAGGTAACCATCATAGTATCACTCTATTACAATCACTCTCATCAAATTTCTTAGTTAAATTTTTCTTTGAATTTATATTAACATTTCTGCATTAGTATATTACAGCATAAATGCATACATTGCGTACTCTATTGTGAAAAAATATTAAATGTCTTGTCTTTCAAATCCTACAGTACTCGTTCTTTTGTATGAACTGCAAGGAGTGTTCAACATAACAGCTCGTCTAGTATGCGGTGCCACCAAAAACTGTCACATCACTCCTCTTCTACGTGATTGTCTTCATTGCCTTCGAGTCACAGAAAGAGCTCAGTTAAAAAATTGTCTTATGGTATATAAGGAACTGAGCGGGTTGACATCATCATTCTTGACTGATCTCTGCCTGAGGGACAATCTTCCTGAGAGGGAATTCACACTCAGGTCGGCCAAATCTGATGCGTCGAACAGACTCGTACCCTCTCGTACGAAATCTGCTAAATTTTGGGAGCTTTCAATGTACTGAGTCCACAATTTTGTAATGACCTTCTATTGGTGTAAGGTCAGAAAGTATTTTTTAAAAACCTTTAAGAAAACTCTAAAAACATTTCCATTTCATAGGGGCTACATTTTTAACAAAAAAAGATATATAGCGACCTTGTAGAGAATTTACTTACTAAACGACGCTATAGAAAAAAATCCGTTTTATCATTTTGTAAACCCAATAAATAATAGTGAAAAATAAAACGGTCGGTGTCATAGACCGAAAGAAATTCATTTTATTCAAAGATGTGACCAAAATATACCACCGCACCCCCAGATCTTGAGGCCTTGAGAAAACGAAAAGCATTAAATTAATTTTCGTCGGTAGTATTAATTTATAGTTCGATTAAGTAAATAGTTAATCAATGTGGGCCATTATTCCTTATTGTCTGACCCGGTGCCGGTGCCGGGGCCGGTGCCAGGCCGGGAGTTGAAAGACGCGATCAGGAGCCGAAGAGAGGAGAGGCAGGGCAGGGGCAGGAGGTGTATAGTTCATGCGTTCTCTGGCGAGAGTTTGGGAGAATGCGGGTCAGGCACGGGGACCTCCGACCTGGAAAGGTAGGGTGACCAGGAATAGCGTCAAGAATATGAGGTTCATGATTTTGCTTTGTGGATTTTATAAAAGTAGACCACTGCCTGTAAGCAAATGGTTATTCTGTCGACCCATATCCAAAAATATTGAACGAATATTATATCTACCGAAACATGATTATAAATTGCTGAAAATACTATTTTTATGAATATTTCAAACTACACTAGCAGTAATTTTTGTAATGACTATCAAATCTGGCAGGAACCATTTTTTATTTAAGTATTTGTACTGTGGGGCAATCAGGCTCATTATTTTATATATATATGTATTTAAATATTTATTTATTAACCTTAAAAATAATTCCACTTTATGTGGTCTTTTATACAAACATATATATTTTTTCTATAGAATCGCGAGGTTAATGGTTCAGTCTCAAAATAAGTGAGCAAAATAACAATATATAATATGAAAGAATAATTAAACAAGATAGCAATTACATGTAAGATAGGAATAATATGTAATATAATAATTATATATAATATAATGTAATATTAAATAATATGAAATATAATATAAATATTAAAAAAGTTTAAGAATAACATGTATGTATGTAATTAATTAATATAATATGCAGTTATGTCTAGAAATTGAAATAATTATAAATTTCATTTAACTTAATAAATAATAAAAAAATAAAATTATAATGACAAAATATTTATCCAAAAATATTAATAGCAAAACGAAAGAAAAACTCGCTTTACTAGCTCGGGTTCCGAATGACGATATTTCAGAAAAATAAAGATAATATTTAATTACCTTAGATTTTTTCATCTTTACGAAACACACAACAAACTACACATTGATTAAATAGTGTAAGACATGGTAAATGAAGAGCTGCACCTCGATGGCTTCGAAACTTGGGGATTTATATAAGTTTTTAAATAATATTATGTTGATTACATTTTTGAAAAAAAAAACAGAATCTGCAGATAACCTGTTATATTACAGCTTTGAATAACAATTTTTTTTTGTTCTTGTAAAAAATTGTAATATCTATGTTTAATAATAAAAATAATAAACACGTAACAATGGTTCCAATCTAATACTCCCTCTGCCAAATACATGTTTCCAGATTTATTTTATGTGAAAGTTAACGTAAAAATAAAAATCAAAAAAAAAAACGAGAATTTCGTCTTCATCAAAACCGAAAAACGCACTTCCAAATTGAGATTTATGTTTTCTGGTAAAACCATAAGGAAAGTGTTTTTCAGCAACACAGAATTCTCAAACACGTTGTCTTCCTTGCGGATAATGGAAACCTTATGTAAATGGGTGGTTACAGGTCCCAGATTCGGATAATAGTTAACTGGGTTCAAAATTACCATTCCCGAGCATTGTGCCGTAAGCCGCCCTTAGCCCGGGGCGGCGCGCAGAACTTGTGGTAATTCCCGGGGAATTTATGCCGGTACGCGCGGGCCCGCACAAAAGAGTAATCTGAGAATTGAAATTGAAAAGAAAACTCAAGCAGTTTCTCAGAGCCGAGTATTGTTTATTGTTTTGCGCCATTTACCTCCACAATAACGCAAAACTGAAATTACATTGCGTGGGAACGACCGGGCCGACATCGATCTGTTAAAAATGTGAAGAGGCTATGTATCTTCGTCTACGTCTGCGTCATTCTGAGTACTGCGCCTGAAGATCGTTTGAAATGAATCGAATTATTCATTTCAACGGTCATTCATTATAATCGTTGTCGTTATTTGATGACCCCTGCGGCAGAGCGGTGAGCTCTCTGAACTCCAGAGGTCAGGGGTTTGTAGCATAAGATAGAAAAAAAAATTGTTTCACCCGTTTAAAAGTCAATGCGGCAATAAGGAACTCCAGTGATAAATATAATGGCTTACATTCATATGTATAAAATTCACACAATTATATACGTGTTGACAAGGTACTGTAATCGAGGTAGATCACCAAACGCCGATTCTGAATATGTAACTTTTATTATATATAATTATGCGTAGAATTTATACATCGTTATTTAAGTGAATAAAAAATCATCTCATAAAAACACCGTGTTATGTTGGTACCATTGCATTTGGAACATCTGACGTCACGTGCGCATTCTATTTTTGTATTACTACGGACATTTTTATTTTTCACTTTTGCTTTGTACTTTGAATATGTATTTTTTTTAGTGTTGGCCAAATTTAAACTTAATGTGGGTGACTAAGCTCTATAATTGTTAAATATAAAAATAAAAAAAACAATGATTAGTGAAATCATGAGAAAACCAATTACCAATACTGATATTATGAAAATGTTAATGTTCAATATTATTATTATTCTTTGAGTTAAAGTTTCTAAAACCGTACATAATTTTATTATATATAGTTATATAGGTTATTATTATTAATCACGGGTTTATGGTAAATGTTTTTAAATTGTTATATTCGCTATGTAAATATGATTTTTAAAAAATATCCTTAATAAAAACGTATTTTTGGGTTAACATTTTAAATTGGGTACGGCAAATTTGTGTTACAAGGTAAGTCAGTCGTTTTTAATTTAAATTTAAGTTTATCATAGTGCTTATTTTAACGTTTATTTTAGTCATTATTATATTCTAAATTTCATTATTTTCATAGTAAACGGGGTAAAACTTTTTTTATATATCAGTATTAAAATAATTGATTAATTTGCCTCTGAACTCGCAAAAAATTATTTAAATGACATATATATTTTTTAAATCTTCTAATTTATATTATACGAGTATATTTGCTGTACCTTTTGATAAAAAAGATCATTCGGTTTAGGTGAGTATTTTTCCCTCAAATTCAAAATTTGATTTTGTATGAAATAGGCCTCTTAAGTAAATTCGCCTCTCTCTAATTCCAACAAACTAAATATTTAATACCCACATACGAGCACTACTGTTTAGTGTTATACGAGTAGTGTTTGCATTGAAAAGGAAAGAAAAGAGTTATATTAATAATTAATTCTAACGGATTTCTTACACTTAACCACATCCTTGCTTTTTTTTATAATACTAAATCGTTATACTTGAACAATCGTTTTTTCCCCGCAAGAACTAAGAGATGATTTCGCACAGGTAGTTAAATTAATACTCGATTTATCGACTCATCCCCTCTTCCCTTCGCACAGAGGTAAACATTTGACGTTAATAGAAGCAGCCTCCCTTATTTGAACGTTCCAGACAGTGCCAGTCTGAATAACTAACGAATCGGTAAATCGATGAATGAATGTTTTTCATTAATTCATGAATATTAATGACTAGTTTCAATACCCGCCTTTGGCTGAACACTCGTTTTTTCTAAAAAATAAAATCTTTGTAGACCTTGAGAAGTAAATACAGTTTAATAGATCTATTCAAATGCTGATATGCGAGACTTACTAGACATAAAGGTGTAATCTTTCTGAAGCATCCGCCACCCAAGTATGAATTTAAGAAATGAATAACTGGACGTTGTAATAAATAGATTACTTCTATAGCGCCGTTTTCGTGAAAAAAATCATCTCAAGAGCTATAACAAGCATTACCATACAAGATATATTACGAGGCTTTGAAATATGAATATACTCGTACATATCGGAATGGGGTGATCTATTTAGACATTCACCATGGAATGACTAAAACTTGAGATATAATACTAACGATTAAAAAAGAAAACTAAAATATGATGAAAATGAAAATGAAAATGAAAATGAAAATGAAAATGAAAATGAAAATGAAAATGAAAATGAAAATGAAAATGAAAATGAAAATGAAAATGAAAATGAAAATGAAAATGAAAATGAAAATGAAAATGAAAATGAAAATGAAAATGAAAATGAAATGAAAATGAAATGAAAATGAAATGAAAATGAAATGAAAATGAAATGAAAATGAAATGAAAATGAAAAATGAAAATTAAAAATTAAATTAAAATTAAAATTAAAATTGAAAATTAAAATTAAAATTAAAATTAAGGTAATTAAAAAATTAAAATTAAAATTAAAAATTAAAATTAAAATTGAAATTAAAATTAAAATTAAAATTAAAATTGAAATTAAAATTAAATTAAAATTAAATGAAATTAAAATTAAAATTAAAATTAAAATTAAAATTAAAATTAAAATTAAAATTAAAATTAAAATTAAATTAAAATTAAAATTAAAATTAAAATTAAAATTAAAATTAAAATTAAAATTAAAATTAAAATTAAAATTAAAAATTAAAATTAAAATTAAAATTAAAATTAAAATTAAAATTAAAATTAAAATTAAAATTAAAATTAAATTAAAATTAAAATTAAAATTAAAAATTAAAATTAAAATTAAAATTAAAATTAAAATTAAAATTAAAATTAAAATTAAAAATTAAAATTAAAATTAAAATTAAAATTAAAATTAAAATTAAAATTAAAATTAAAATAAATTAAAAATTAAAATTAAAATTAAAATTAAAATTAAATTAAAAATTAAAAATTAAAAATAAAATTAAAAATTAAAAATTAAAATTAAAATTAAAATTAAAATTAAAAAAAATTAAAATTAAAAATTAAAATTAAAATTAAAATTAAAAATTAAAATTAAAAAAAATCAAAAATTAAAATTAAAATTAAAATTAAAATTAAAATTAAAATTAAAATTAAAAATTAAAAATTAAAATTAAAATTAAAAATTAAAATTAAAATTAAAATTAAAATTAAAATTAAAATTAAAATTAAAATTAAAATTAAATTAAAATTAAAATTAAAATAAAATTAAAAATTAAAATTAAAATTAAAATTAAAATTAAAATTAAATTAAAATTAAAATTAAAATTAAAATTAAAATTAAAATTAAAAATTAAAATTAAAATTAAAATTAAAATTAAAATTAAAATTAAAATTAAAATTAAAATTAAAATTAAAATTAAAATTAAAATTAAAATTAAAAATTAAAATTAAATTAAAATTAAAATTAAAAATTAAAAATTAAAATAAAATTAAAATTAAAATTAAAATTAAAATTAAAATTAAAATTAAAATTAAAATTAAAATTAAAAATTAAAATTAAAATTAAAATTAAAATTAAAATGAAATTCAATGATAATTAATAGAAAATACTTCAATCTATTATTTTTTTTACAGCAAATACTGCACAAGAGTCCCCTAACTGCTCCCAACCGTCTGAAGCCAGTGAGACTATGGCATCCCTCAATTGGGGAATTTTGTGAGGCTGAAAGTATTGTGAGGGAAGGAGAAGAAGAGGAAGGTAGGGAAATACCTGGCTATTCAGATCTGATCACCAAACACGGTAAACCATTTCAAGCAATGTTTCACCTCCTTGAATGGTGGTTCTTCACCAGGGCGATACTGGAGTATATCTTCCAATTTGGAACGTGCGCAAATTATTTTTACACCACTAATTGAGAAACAGCACCTTAAATAATTTTAAAATTTACTTGCGCACCCGAGATTTGAACCCGCGACCTGGATTCGTAGTCGAGAGCCTACCCCCTCGACCATGAAGGCCGTCAAATAACATCTAACCTAATCTATATAACGTACTGCATCGCACTACCTCTCCATGCCTCTGGAATAAAAGCAGTACTATTATTATTATTTAAATTAAAATCACAGAAGTTTGTAATGAATCCGATTTTCAGTTTCCGAAATAATCACCACTTTGAAACGCTTCACGGTGTAATTATAATTGTAGGCGTGATAACAGCAGCTACGGCGGAATTATAACTGAAATAAGTTTTTGTTTCCAACAGTTTTAATTTGTTCAACAGCATCGCTAGCGTCAAGGAAGTTCCAACAAATTTAAATGTAATCCAATGCTTCATCATCTGGGCGGTAGTCAGACACCTACCTCTTTTAACAGTCACAAACCGCCCCTATTATTGGCGACGGAGGTTTTGTTCGCGTAAGCAAAAGCACGTACTTTGCTGCTTATGCTATCGAGGGTGGTTATTAGTTTTGCCGTATAACGCGGCAAGGTGAATTTATAAAAGTTTCAAATACCTGTAAAGTATGTTGTGAAGCATCTATGACTGAAAAATGTTTAAATTGTTGGCCAAAGGAAAATTTCGCCTGCGGTGGAACGGTATAAAATAAGTCAAGTTTAATCCTGAGGGGATACATGGTAGCAAAGCAATCAGGAAGGCATTTAAAAAAAGTAGATAATTACAAATTAATATTTTTCTCTTAACTACTTTTACAAGAAATCCGATTCTCTTCATGTTTTTCTTTTATTTTAATATTCTTTCTGTTTTCCCGGATCAACACACATTTACATATTTGCGTTGGAAACTTGTTAAACTTAGTATCATGCGTAGCAAAAACTAACAGTCCTTAAAACGAGTTGAGTTGGATAACTCATGGGAATGCAACATTGTTCTATGTCTTTATATAAATAAATAAAAAATGCATGGAATTTTTTTTTTAAATTTTCTAACTTAAAAACTTCTTATATTCCTCTGGCGGTCGAAAGTTTTAGATAAAAATATGAGGTTCAATAAGTACATAAATCAATTTGATACGAAGAAGAGAAAAGTACAAAAAAAATCGATTGCTTTTTACTCAGAAATTTTGATAATATTTAAAAATATATCATGTAATGAGTAGCATAATGTAACAAAGAAAATGAACAATTATGCACTCCTTATGCAGGTTAAGAAAAATATTGAAATTCCCGCTAACACCGGCAACATGTTTGATTTCTCAACTCAAAGAATGAATGACCTCTGTACAATCATGCACTCCTTATGCAGGCGTTGCGAAAATATTGAAATCTCTGCCAACACCTCATTACATGTTTCGATTTACTAAAAGAATGAATGACCTCTGTACAATCATGCACTCTTATGCAGGTTGCGAAAATATTGAAATTCCCGCTAACACCGGCCACATGTTTCTGATTTACTCAAAGAATGGAAGACCTCTGTACAATCATGCACTCCTTATGCAGGTTTGCGAAAATATTGAAATTCCCGCTAACACCGGCCACATGTTTCGATTTACTCAAAGAAAACATCACCAAAATGCCTTTTTTATTTTGTTTTGAAAAGCTGAGCCTTAAAAATTTAAATGTTTTTCGGATATATTCCAAAAAAACTTAATTTGCGACAATGAACAACATGACAATTTCAGAGAAAGGATTCGTATGTAGGAAATTTTGAAACATTTTTTTAGGTGTGATAATTATAAAAACCAATGGTAGTGTGTTCTACTTGCAGTATTTAATTAAATTATCTACGATATTTCTCGACCATCAAATATTCAAACCGAAAACATTTGATTTTGCATTATTCACATTGCATCGCCATAATGAAGACTAGTTGTTTCGCTGGTTCTTAAAATTTACGTTATAACCTTTCTATAAACAATTGACTTGCTCAAATATACAGGATAAAATACGAAATATAGGATAGGATTTCTTAGACTTGCTTCTCATCCGTACTTTACTCCACAAGGCTTCTTCTTTGGCTGTCGATGTACTGAACACATAAATAAATAAATAATATTTAATCATTGAAGAAGATAATATTAATATATCCTAGATGAAACATGAAACCGAAAAAAAAACAGAAAATTAAAAGGTAGCTGTCTTTCTGGGACAACTGTTTTACCGACTAAGCTAATGAGAACAGTCCAATTTACGCCATTTTCACTGATATCATATCTCATGTTCAAGACTTGTCAATATTATCCTCGATTTTAAATCCCATATTATTGAGGTGAATACCAATCGCTTGAAGAAATTATAAATACATTTTATATGTCCTGATAAAAAAAGGTTCGCTTTCGAAAGATGTTGTTATTTAAATATTTAAAAAGTGGTGTTTTTAATTTCTATCAATTTCTTATTATTTTGTTTGGAAATTTTAATTTATCATGTACTTTTGCTATTTTTGGATTAACAAGTTCGATTAATAAATTAATAAATTTAATAATAAAAAGTAAAATGTCTAGAAATTGCTATATAGTGAATGCCGAAAAAATACAAGAAATTTCTTATTAATTTATTAATTATGACGCCACAAAGTGATCTTTTGAATAAAAGTATAGATTTACGTTATTATCAATTTGAATTTATGACACAGTGTCTAGTTTTTAGTAGTATTTATGAGGAAATTTTAAGTTATTTCTAGCTCATTGAGGCACTTTTAAATTGATTTCTTACATAAAATCTTCATACTGTAATCATCAATCGAATTTTCATATTCACCACAACTTTCCACCTTGGGTAGAGTTTGGATTCTTTCACATTGTGATTTCCATCACGTTATTACCCCTAGCCATTCTTCTCTGGTTTCCTGGTCCAGTAGACCAATCAATCATACGAAAAAACAAAGTTCTATTTGCTAATTTTCACATAAAAACATATACTTTATATCTAAAATGGGTTTCTTTGATAGCATTTCATACGCATTTTATCATAACACTGTAATAAATTAAATATATTTTTTGCGAACTTGGCATTTGGCCTCGAAAATGAAGCGATAATAAACATATTTCATATAATTTTCTTTTGCCTCCCATCGAAAGTGGATTATCCTTAGGTATTTAATATTGTATTACGCACAACTTGCTTGTGGATATTCATAAACAGACTTCGGGAAGGAAAAGGAGGACATGAAAAATACACGTTTCATCATAAAACACAATATTTTTATTTATTGCAATCAGTTTGACCCAAAAACGGTTTTAAAATTGTTTAATGTTTCGAAAAATACTAAGTATTCTAGATTCGTTCTGAATATAATTCGTTCAATTTTTTTAAACAGTTTGGATAAACCAAAATTATTTATTAATTCCAAACTTTTAGAAAAAGTCAATACGTGTCCCATGTATATACTCGTAATAATCGGATAGGTATATCCGAGACTTAATTCATTTAGAATCTTGTAGATAAGTGGTCACGATAAAATGGTAGCAGCCAAAAATATATGGGTTATGCTTTTTTTTTATAATAATAATATTATTTATTTATTTGGAACGCACATTATTAAAAAAAAACATTTAGGAAAGCTTTGACTACCCAACTAGGAACAAATCCCATTTTAGGACAGTCAAATTGATAAGTTTAGTTCTTATTAAGTGCCATTATACAAAAACAGAAGGGAAAAAGCTTATATTGTCTTAGTATCGTAATATAATATATCTGAAAAAAAGTGTAATAATTAAGAAAAGTGATTATGTGTATGTGTTTGATAGGTACTGGTTGGTGCTATGAGGAAAAATACGTTAAAAATTGAGTACTAAAAAAAAGATAATATTATTGAGTAATATTGATATGATTCAGTTACATATCACTCAGCTTTATGAACTGACGACGAAACTAAGGAATGCAATCCGAAGAGGATGCAGCAAATAGTTAATAACGTATTAAATATATTTTATTCATTAAGTATAAAAAGTAGCGATAGTAAATTGTTTATCACGAAATGTTTGTCCTTTTTCCTTTCCTTGTTTAGGGTTTTTGGAGATGATATATTAACAGTTCTTAGAAATCGATGTATGTACCAAAAGCTAGGGAACGGATTGGGGTAGCTGTAGCTCAGTGGATTAGAGTATAAGGTCCCGGATAGACCATGAGGTCCTGGGACTTCAAGTCTCAGTTACTACCGATATATTTTTCTTTTATGTGTCTTTTCAGTTTCACGTTTCATTTTGAGAGTTGTTAATATTATCTCAAATGATTAAAAATATGTTAAAATTTATTGTGTCCATCAATTGTGGCAGGAATAAATTAGACTGTTTTTTATTTAGTTTTCAAATGCATCTTCCGAATATTTTAAAATACTGCACTGTCCATTGCTTCCAATATTTCTGAAATAAAACTAACTTTTTTTAGCTTTTAATATGAAAAATGCTGTTTTCCCACTTCATTTTTATCTACTTAAATTTATTCACCATTTGATTACTGACAACATAACACAGTTTAAAAATAAATATAACCAGATATGTTTATCCGAGACACTATCTAATGATTACAAATAAATTCGGGTTAGAATCTTGTAGTCATATAAAGGTAGCAGCCAAATTATATAAGGGAATTAATTGAATTTCTAATTAACAGTTCATAAGAAATCGAAGTATGATACCGATAAAAATGATGAGACAGATTGTGGTAGCCGTAGCTCAGAGGATTAGAGCGCAGGATTCCGGATAGACCATGAGATCCTGGATTCGAATCCCAGCTGCTACTGTAAAGTTTTTCTTTTCTGGGTCTTTTCGGTTTCATGTTTCATTATTATTGTTAATATTATCTTCAATGATTATAAAAATAATATATATATATTATTAATTATTTTTTTGAAACGTTTTAACATGTACAGTCGCAAATGTATTGTAACCACGTGCAAGACAGCAAAATTATTCATTATGAGGTGAACACAGCGTTTTATAGGGAGTTCCGTGGCCTTCTCCATACTTATGGACTCCTGGTTCCGGGTTGTAATAAACGAGGGTTCGGTACAGAAATATCGACTTCGACATCTTTTAACTTTTGCATTTACCTGGAATAATCTATTCTACTACACCCTTATCCAATAAACCGTCTATAATGTATGCAAGGCATTTTATTTGATAATCCAATCCTCTCGAAAGGGTTTGGAGATATTTAGAGATTCAACGTTTTGTTGATTTAAGAATAGAAATTATGCAATAAAATAGGGGAACCAAGTCGTTCCCAATTTGGAGAATGCTGTCAAGATGAAAGAAGTAGAACAGGGAAAGGATTTGCTCACGAAACGTAGATAAATAGATAAAGCCAATATAATTTGAATATTGACCGGTCGGTGGCTGAGTCGGCATCGTTTTTGTATCTCACCCAGACGTCGAGAGTTCAATTCCTCGGCTGGCTAAGTCCTCCATTACAACACAAGCAAGATCTTCCGCTTACTGTGATGGTAGTAGGAGATTTTCAAATATTGTCAGGTTATTCGTAACCAGGGAATATTTGTCTTTCTTTTAAAAGTTATAATTTATTTTTTTAATTAAATAATTGAAAGTTAGTTTGTGGATCACCATTTAGTACTTTCATCAGGGCGATACTTGTCGTTTCTTCTGCTCTGGATCTAATGAACGAATAAAAATAAATTCACGTAGACAGCGGCGTGCACAGAGTTTTTTAATGAGAGAAAGTAGAAAAAAATAGTAGTAAAAAAAATAAGTGTAGTTGATATAATTTTTTTTTTGTAAGAATGTCTAAGCTGCTAGCTTTAGCGGATGTTGATTGGGATTACCTGCCACATCAAATTTCCAAATTATCATTACATTTATTGTAAAATAAAACTCCTGTTCTCTCTGACAAACTTTAACATGGAATTTTTTTGGTTTAACATTGTTTTTCCATCGATGTATGTTAAAAAGGCTGTTTGTCTCTTGCAAATAAATAATATTTTATGGATATGAAAAGCTACTAACAGATTTCTCTACTAACAACCGAAGTTCTCTCCTTTTTAAAATCGCTTTAACATTAAACTCCCAATGACTATTTTAATTTTTTGTTTAAATTATTAAAAAAAAATGTACATTTGTTTATTATATAAACATACTCGTACAAAGGTTATAAAAGCAAGTTTTTTTAAATCAGTTATGAAAAAAAAAGACAAAGAAGAGAGATAGAAAGTAATGAACTAAATCAATGTACTTTCTCTTTTTTTAAAAAGGATTTTTCAAAAAGATCTTTTAAAAAGATACACACATTTATGGATATTGTATATATAACAAAAATCTTTCATAGTCAAGGGCAGTGCGTGGATATACTTGGTATTAGTGGCAGTAAAAAAATGAGTTTTTATCCAATTAATTTCATGTTTTTATTTGTATGCATATTTTAACGCATATATATGCATTTATAATAATAGTAATAATTGGATGATTTGTATAGCGCCTTTTTTGTGAAAAATCACCTCTAGGACGCTGTGCAAGTATTACTTCCTTTTCTTTTTCCTACTATATTCAAATAGTCACAGAAAAATATTATTAGAGAATTTAAGCTTAGAGAAGATATGATTTTTGCAGTTGCTATTTTATCCTCCTTTTCTATTGATGTTACATACGAGTACATTTATTAGAAGATTGGTGGCACAAGAAGAGTTGGTATTTATTTTAAATACTTAAAATTTTTAGGACTAGAGAATATTTATTAAATGGCCTTAAAAAGCTTACAAAAAGCTTAACGTTTTTTTTTTAACGTTTAGTTATTAACAATGTTGCGGGCTGTGGACGCAGTTGGCGCCGGTGCGTGAAATTTTTTCTTCTTCTATAAGCAATTTTAGGTAAGCACTAACCGGCTAGCCTAGCTAAGCAATTTACGTGCGCATTTCTTCCATTTATGGATATGATTGTCTGTTTAGTTGTAAATCATTTAGAGTCGATCATATATTTATTCTTTTTATATATTAAGATAGTTTTTACAGTTGGTTCTTATAAAACAACAGTATAGATTGTAATAGAAAATAAATAATTTAAAAAATAATACCAAAATTTAGACCACAAACCGCCACTGCCTGGAACAGCCCAATTAAATGTGAGAATAGTTCATGTTATATCATTTTAATATACGTTAATGTGCCGGAATTCAAACATAAACTGGTGAATTGATTTTCTTTACATAACTTTTCCGCTAGCTAAGAACATCGACAACTTATCGCACATCCGATTTCCAATATTCAATATTTCTCCGTATGAAATAATATTTTTCGGCAAACAAGCAGAAACACGCCCAGGTGTTCTGGAGAGATTTCATCCAAATCGAGAGTTAGCACCAGACTTTATGATTATATAATGTCAGTATTTTCTGGGAGCCAGTGGCGCGTTACCCGGAATACACGCGCCGGGGTCATAAAAAATAAGAATAATATGTTAGTGCGTACATGAACATGTGTTTTCGGGATATCCATAACCATTTTGGTAATGATTGTCATTACATCAGCGTTATGGTGCAGTTTGGCAACTTGATAAGGAAAATGACACCCATTATATATAATCGTGGATTCAAACGATGGCTTGTATTTAAAGAGTTGACTGTGCAGGCCTTTAAATATTAAAATAGAACGTGTCCCTGCCAGAACGTTATGCGAAGCATCGCGAGCTAAGATCTTAATTTCAATGTGTTCAAACCGCCCGTAAACTTGATTTCTCCGTGGTTTTGTGGTTATGATCCTTGACTATGAATCCGGAGGTTGCGGGTTCAAATCCCGACGTGCGCTAGTAAAATGTATTGTATTAAATTGTGTTATTTCAAAATTTATTCATTAATACAGAGACTGATGAGAACAATCGAGTTATAAAAGCTTAGTTTTATATAAAATATTCAATTACAAATACCCAGTCAAAGGATACATGAGATGGTGTGTCTCTCTAAAGACTTTTTGTAGAATTCTGTGAGTTTAAAATGATTGTTACCAACTTCCTTTAGGATGTACTGTAATAATAAATTATTGAAATATTGATGTTGAAAAGTCAAACCCGTATTGAATCTTCAGTGCTGTAGCCAAATCCGCGATTTTCCATTCAAAGGAGTATTTCATTATCTCCGTTCTGCAGATAATGCAGTAGTAGCCCCTGTTTCCTTCCCGGCGCAGTTGCTTCACTGCCTCTCAAGCTCTCGAATAATCACGAATACAGAAATGATTTCCCTCTTTCCCGTTTAACCTTCGCGCTTTACCCCGTTCCTACACCGCTAAGATCTCTCCGGCCGCTCGTGTTTCCCCGTTACTCGCACAACGGGGAGATGATGAAATGTACCAGGAACATACCTCATTTAACGCCGCGTCAGAGATAAGGGATTAAGTGATGTAGAACAAGGGACAGAATGGGTATACATAATGAAAAAAAGGTTCTATATTAAATGAAAAACACACTTTATAATACACCGCTTTACTGAATTAATACATTGACAGCCGACCGGGTTTAGCTTAGCTCGAGCTTCGTCATGGCTTACTGAATTAGTCGTTCAATAAAGTGGTGCATTACAAAGTGTGTTTTCCATTTAATATACATAAAGTCCGCTGGCACGTGAAACACAGTTTACAATTCTTTGAAATATAAATAAATAAAACCCCTACAGTAGCAATAGGCTACGCACTGGGTAGTGAATATTATCTCCACATTTATGTACCTCTAACCAAAGTTGACACAGGAAGAGGGAGAAATGTTCCTTGCCACTGTGCACAAAAAAAATTCAATATATATATATATATATATATCTAATGTTGCACCCCCAAGTTTGTGCTTCTTTCGATAAAAAAAGGTTCTAGCCAAAGTAGAACCTACCAAAAAATATAAACGCAAAAATGATTCCGCCGTATCTGAGATAGGTATTATTTATTATACGGTGAATATGTAACATCACATTAAATAAATAATAATTTTCATATACTCAACATTATCAGATGTATTTACTATTTTTGATGTATTTTCTCTTTTTACGGTGTTATTTGAACTTATGCTTCATCTAAGATTGCTTTCGATTTTTTGTTATTACTTTTATAGTCATGCAAGAATATGGCGTATTGTCCCATTTAAAGAATAAGTTACGACGGTCTCCTTGGTTGAGCAGTTACAATGCTTGGCTAAGAATCCATAGGTAGCGGGTTCAAATCCCGGCGTGAATGAGTAAATTTGATTGATTAATTAGTGTCATTTCCCAATTTATTCATTAAAAATAATATATAGAATATTTCCTGTACGTTCCAGAGTAGTAGATTCTATCAGAATCTCCCTGGTGAAAAACGATCATTGAGAATCGAAAGTTTCTTGAAATATCTTTAGCCGTGTTTGGTGACCAAATCTGAAGAGTCAGGTACTTCGTCGCCTTCCCTTTTCCCATCTCCTTCCCCTTTCTACTACTTTCAGCCTCGAAACATATCCCAATTGAGGATGCCATAGTCTCACTGGCTCTAGTTAATGGAGAGTAATTGTAATTTTTGTGCGTTACTCAACGTAAAAAAATAATTAACTAATTGTTTTTGCGTTTAATTCGTAGAACTCCGTGTAATTTTTTTAAAAATTTAATTTAAATCAAATTTAATCATGTTATTATTAAGTTCTGCAAGTACTTTTATTATAATTACAGCTGTTTCGGCGTTCAAGGTCTTTTTCCGATAATAAATAATTATTTTGAAAACCCCGTCCAAATTATTATGGGAGGGGGGAATAAATAAAATCATATAAATAAATCGTCACGATGTAGATAAACCTCAGTTTGAAAATGGCCTTGTACGCCGAAACAGCTGTCACAATAATAAAAACTAAAAATAGTTGCAGAACTTAATAATCGCATTATTAAATTTGATTTACATTAAAAAAAAAAGTTAATTGGATATTTAAAATTTCGTGATTCAAATGACGTTGCGAAGTGGAAATCAAAAACATAATGTGTTACGGTGTAATAAAAGTCACACAGCATTATCCGTATGGAAGTATTCTAAGGGTCCTTGACCAGTTTAAAAATAATCTCAACTTACCTAAAAAAAAAAAATGAAGCTACAATATAATATCTGACCTCTCAGTGGCTGAGTTGGCATCGTGTTTGGGCCTCACTAACTCAGGCGTCGTGCGTCGTGGTTCAATTCCTCGCCTGGCTAAGTCCTCCATTTACGACACAAGCAACATCTTCCGCTTACTGTGATGGTAGTAGGAGATTTTCAAATATTGTCAGTCAATTCGTAACCGGGAATATTTGTCTTTCTTTAAAAAAAAAAAAAATGTTTATCGCACAACATTCAAATCAATCCGAGGATACGTATTCCACCGAGCAGTAAAGCTTGCCATCTCAAAAAAAAAATTATATTTCACGATGTTTTCAATTTTTTTTATCCATGTTATACTACATAATATGTGTGGCCACGTGAGCCTACAGGCCCAAAATAGAAGCTGTTTTATTTGTAAACAGAACAGAAGCAGGTTTGTGATAAATTCAATAATCCGTATCTGTCTTTCGTGTATTCTATTATCGTACTGATGTCGCACGGGAGTTAAATATTTAGCAACATTACTTTATCCATGGGTGTCGGGAAGCGCAAAGTATTTTTTTATTTTATTCCAGGTACAATTTCACTTTGGTTAAGTTATCAACTATGTGTTGGGGTCTTAGATCATAGTATATATTCTATGATCTGTGGATGAGGTAATAGAATGATATTTTCATCGGTATTCGTATCCTTTCAAAGATAAAAAAACTCAAACATTGGTTAAATATTATATAGGATAAATAATTACAACATTAATAATATGGATATTGTAAATTTTGCCTGTTTTATGCTGATGATGTTGTGCTGATTGCTAACAGTATGGAAGATCTACAGTCCCTCGTATCTAGGATGAACGAAGTACGTACGAAAAATGAGCTAATGACGAATGTAAGTAAATCTAAGGTCATAGTGTTTGAAAGAGAGATTACGAAACAGTATGCTATATAGTAGTGAATGATTAATATTTCTAGCAGGTCGACGAGTTTGTATATTTGGGAAATATGTTTACGAGAGATGGAAAGACTGATAGGGATATTGAAATAAGGGTAAATGCAGGAAACTCCATCAACGTAGGACTGAACGCAGTTGGCGCTAATAAATAGTTGTCCTAAAAAGCGAAGCTAAAATTGTAAACCGTAAACTTTTTAAACTATAAATGTAAATAGTGAACTAGTGAGACAGGGACAGTACCATAAATCTTATAATACATTGAAATTATATTGATCAATAAATAAAATAAAATAAAAAATATTGAAGATAATATTAATAAATCTCAAATGAAATATGAAACTAAAAAGACAGAAAATTAAATCCAACTGAGGTAATGCCACCTTATTGCTTTTCTGCCATGACAACAACATTTATACCCGAATTTATTTGCAATCTAGATAGTGTATCGGATAAACATATGAGATATAATTATTTTTCAAGTTTACGAGTTGTTACGAGGGGAAAAAGAGGGAAGGAGGATGATGAAAAGTCCCACGAGGGAAGCCAGTGTTACAAGGGGAATAGCACCACGTTGGGTGGCGTGTTTGTGTTGGATTGAGAGGAAAACGGGGAGAAGAGGGTTGGTGTAAAGAAAGCAGTGCAACTCACCCTGAGATCAAATTCAGGACTGGACCCTGATCCACCATGGTGTAGCTCAGCTGGTACAACATAAAGTTTCTCTTTCTCAAAGTCAAATGGGTCGGCCGCAGCCACAGAATTGGAGTGGGTATCTACTCTACTTAATTAAAGAGAATGCATGCTTTCAACTCGAATTTATTTATAGCAAAACATGGACAGGTAAGTTATATGCGGGTTTCACCACGAATGTGGTATCTAAGCTGTTCTAGACAATTCTCTCTCTCTCCGAAGGATCTCTAACCGGTCAAGTTAATGGGAAAAGACACACATATACAGCACATAATAAGAAGGGGAGTTTTAATAGCGGCTTACATGAGTAGCTGGTAGTCAGGCGACGCCAACGGCAAGCCGAATTCCAACTGGCCAGCGTCCAAGGTACACAGGTATTAAACATTCCCACGCTGATTTTAACAATTAAAGAGACACCATACTAGGTGTTTACAAAGGAGTAGTGTAGTAACTATGTGCTACAGGCCCAGGCCCACGTGCAGTTGATGTTTCCATGTCTGGAATCGGATGATGCAATAAAGAGCGGCTGCGTGCTCAAATCACGCACGCAGCTGATGATTCGGTGTCTCGGATTGGAATGCTGGCGAGCGCCCGCTCCGCGAGCCCACGCCGTTCCACGGAAATTATCTGTCCGCATGACTCATTGGTTGATTAACAAAGATGGCCGGCGGAAACTCACCGGATTGGTTGATAATGGTGATCTCCAGCGAGATGTACTGTTATTGGTTGAAACGTAACGTTTTGCAATCGAGCGGCTAGAAGTAAAACAGAAGCAAGAAGTATTATTCCTTCGCAACTAGGATCTCATATTCGTTAGGTAACAGAGTCATGGATTAATACTCAATTTTTTGAGGAATTAGAAGGTCCTTTTTTTTATTAAAATAAATAACGCAATAAAGCATTTATTCGACGTCGCTTGAGAGACACAGATAAAAAACAAAACGATTAAAAGCCTAAATCACATAAGAATAAGAGAATCTTACCTACTAATGTTTTCGGCAGCATTTTTTGATGTTTGTAAACAAAACAGCTACCAATAAAAATTAAATATGGCAATTATAACGATATTTTCAGTTTCTAAAAATATCTTAACATTCCAATCTATACCGCGAAGAACTGTGTAGGAAGTTTTGTGGCCATGGAGGATTGCCGTCAGAAAGAATTTCGGGCGAATAATTATTGCGGTTGAAAAATTGCGAACGACCCGAAAATAGCAACGCGCTAAAACACTTCTCATTTAATATGAAATTTTTTTGTTCACTTTTTTCCACTTGTTATTTTCGACCGAACCGGTTTCACCCTATCACGGTAATAAAACTAATTCTATAATTTATATAGTATCTATGTCAGGAGTGGATCCCATTGGTTTCTATTATTGATTTTATTTATGACTTGAAATTTGTTTTATTGCTGACGGTACGGCTTTACAATTATATTTAAAACTACTTTCGGTTTGGTTTATTACCTTCTGGAAGACGGATTTAAAAAAAAATTAAATAATGTCATCCGTGCCAGTTTTTATTTAAACAGATTATTATTTCTGGTTTTGTTTTTTTTTCCGTGATTTCCGTCTTGTTTGGTACAATGAATTTTATAGAGGCGATGAATTTTAGTTTTTTTACTCTTAGATTTAGTAAACAAAAAATACGTAATCCATCTTTCACAAGGTAATACATCAACCCGTCTTGTAAATATAATTGTAAAACCGTACCGTCAGCAATAAAACAAATTTAAAGTCATAAATAAAACAATATTAGAAAGCAGGGGGAATCCCTCCTTACATGGATGCTATAAATACCATAGATTTAGCTTTAATTGTGCCAGCCTGAAGATGCCCGTGATAAGATGAAAGCGGTCCGGTCGAAAATAGAAGTGGAAAAAAGATACAAAATTTTTTTAATAAAAAAAAATCATAATTAAAATGTAATTAAACTATGAATTGACAGTTTTAAAATTAGAAACTTCTTATTTAAATTAGGCGTTAGATATTGGTTTTCTGGAGTATTCTAAGATTCTGAAATAATATTGAAATAACCACGTTTCCATATATTACGCCGTAG
Organism: Halesus radiatus; assembly: GCA_022606495.2. NCBI lineage: Eukaryota > Metazoa > Arthropoda > Insecta > Trichoptera > Limnephilidae > Halesus > Halesus radiatus. Next base: position 23,879 of record JAHDVE020012415.1, read on the forward strand.
AAAATACAAATAAACCCAAAATAAGGACACGATTTTCTCCTCTGTGTGTACTAACAGTAATATTCTTTTATAGGATATGTTATGATACTTGTAGTAGCTATTGTTACCCCGCATTACTCCGGTAATAGGATAACTCATTGAAAGGGTCACTGAAGCTGAATTTATGTAAAAATATTTACACAACAAATGAAAAATGTATTTTCTTAGAATTGAAAATACACCTTTGAAATAAAATATTTTCTTATTACTGAAAATATAACCCCAGGATTTGCAGTAGAGATATGTAGCGCCCTTGTGGATATATTTCAAATAAATCGCGCTATATTTCCAGTAATCAGATAATATTTTTCATCACTTTCACTTAATTGTATTTTTTTTTATTCAAATTCATATTTCATAATTATAGATCTGTGAACTTAATACGGTGACAAGTGTTCGTTAAAAGCTTTTTGATAAGGTCCCGCTACTTTTATTTGAACATTTTTATATTTTTATCAGATTTTGAGATTACTTTAAAGCGATGTGCGATTAAATAATTATTTTTTGTGATCTTTCAATAGATCTAGCAGGTTATGCTATTCCTGCGGTATTGCTTAGATAATTATATAAATGAAACGGAATTAATTAGGTCTGTTGATATATCCCTGAAAATGTGAGAAAAATATCACCAAACATCCGCACATTTTATTTATATTTTATTGTATAATGTTAATTACATACAATAAGAACAAAGAATAAGTGACTACAATTACATAATAACGCTTTAAATAATATTATAAAAATATGTTTTGCGTTTAAGGCCATTTTCAAACTGCCTTGTTTGTTTGAAAATGGCATTGAACGCCATTTTTGATTTAGATCAAATTTAAAGAAAATAAATTAAAGAAATTGAGAAATAAAGAAAACAGTAGCACAATTTTATTACAGTGAGGATTGACTTAATATAATAGTAACACTATAATAGTAAATATCAGCAAGTATTAAACAAATAAATCAACGGGGGGGGAGAGGAATCCTTTAGGGGGGAGGGGGGATCGGAAAGGGATTATTTGTACATTCAAAATAATGATAATATTATTAGGCAATACGATAAACACAGTTTTTTTTAAATATAAAAAAAGTCATTTCGATTAGCTAATCATTTATCAAAATGAAATAAGAAATATGATTCTTTTCTGACCGTCCTACGTCTATTTTAAAAAATACATATAAATGTTGAAAAAATACTTCGAACCTTAATCTTTAAAAGCATTTCTTAATTGATTAAATTGTGTCAGAACTCAATTTATTAATTAAAAATTATATCTAGTATATTTGCGGTACGTACCAAAGTGGTAGATACTGTCATTATCGCCCGGGTGAGAGACCACCAATCAGAATAGAAACGGTGCTTGAAATGTATTTAGTCATGTTTGGTGACCAGATCAGAATAGCCAGGTACTTCCGCCGCCTTCCTTCTTCCCCATATCCTTCCCTTCTTAAATTCCTTCAGCCTCGCAACATACCCCAATTGGGGATACCATAAAACTAGACGGTTTGGAGCAGTTGGGAATTTTAGAATTCGGATCACTTAACTTTTGTTAACTTTATTTAAAAAAACACATCGGTTAGGAATTGGAATTATGTTCTCCATTTTTTTAATTATTATTTTTTAATCTCTACGTATAAAAATTAATGTATGTCTGTTCTCGATTTTCTCAAAAAAATACTCGACGAATGAAATCCAATATGTAAAACTGTTGCTATAACGTTTTAAAAGTGTTATGAAAAACATTCAACTCGCGATGTTGTATTGAAATTAGCCCATAGATATACTACTCCGATTAGCCACAGATTGCACATTAAAAAGAAAAATGTTTGTTTGGGTAGAATATTTTCAAAATGGAAAATACAAGTAGGTACCTACTTAAGAACTTTTTTTATTTAGATATATTTTTTAAAAAAATGTTCGGAATGAAATAAAATTTAATTTTTTTTGCATTATTTACAGATAGTAATCGTCGTCACAAGACATTACTTTCACTGTCAATAATGGCACCCAAATGACAAACAAGAATTCACAACTGCATAACTTTATTCCAAAAAAAACCGATCAAGCTCGGTACACAAAAGATAGTATTTTATAATGCATAGGATGGTCAGAAAAGTTACACATCTGATTTGATTTTGATAAATGCTATGCATTTGTAAATTTTAAAAATATATAAGAATTTAATTTTTCTATTTGTAAAAATACTGTTTATCGTATTGCGTAATAATATTATCATTATTTCGAATGTACAAATAATCCCTTTCCGATCCCCCCCCCCCCCTAAAGGCATTAATTAGGCAATTTCACTCAGAATGTTCTAACATAACTTCCTAACGTATGACTAATAACAGATATTTCAAAAATTCCGGAAGGAAAAACCAAAAAAAAATGGCACCAAAGTAATAAACTAAACATTACACGCAATTTAAACAAAGGTAAATAATAAGAAGGCATTCAAAAATGGACGCGAAAAAAGTCAGAAATTAAAACCAATGGACAGCAAAAAAAAATCCATTTCAAAATCAGGAAAAAATTATATTATCGCGGTATATTTTCCGTGTCCACGGTGTGCGAGAGACTTATAGTGTTATATATACATAGGTATAATAGCGTTTTTCAACCCCTTCCTGTTCCAACTACCTCCCCGCTGTTAATGCCACTCGGAGTGTTGGGAAAAAGGAAGTTGCGAAGGCTGTAGACGAAAAAAGCCTTCATCCCCTACTCGAGGGGTACTTTCTGGCATAGATTATAAAGGTGTGGAAAATAGTATTGGTAAAATGTGGCTATTCATGTCAAAAAAATAACAAGAACAGACTTTTATTTGAACACCGCATAAGTCCCAAATGCGCGAAACCAGTTTTTTGAGACTTTGGTATCCCCAATTGGGGCATTTTGTGAGTTTGAAGAAAATAGGTAGGGAAAAGAGATGGAGCAGAGGAAGGTTGTCAAGTTCCCGGTTGTTCAGATCTAATCTATAATCTGAAATATACATTTTGTCACGTCAAACAGCATAAACAAAATGAAGCTGGTTCTAGTCGTTCGTTTTTGTCAAATGTAGATGTTAACTGTATGTACTAAATATTTAAAAAAATGTTTTTTATAAAATCAGTTGTACTGGATCCATTCTTGTTAGGTAGATAAATAGTTAATTTTCATTTTGAAATTGATCATTGTGAAGATTCTTGTTGCAATGTAAAATCGGTAGGTAAGTACAAATAAGTTTGTTTAATAATTATGTCATATTGGCTATCATGTTGAAATCTAGGTCGATATCAGAATATATATGTATCTTGATTTCAAAGCAGCCAATCTATCGTAGTAGGAAATGTTATTACTAATGACATCGGATATGGATCAAATGAATCGACCCTGCTAATGAGTTCAACGGGGGCAGCAGATTGATTAGGGATGAGCTTATAACGACATTATAAGTTGTAATTAACTTATCCAAAGACGTTATCAAAGGTTCTGTCCGTAACTAAATTCATAGTAATACTTAATTGAATTTTCGCTCCGATGTAATATACCTATTCAATTTTGCTAAATAATTTCATAAAGCTGAATATGCTCTGAATACATACGAGGGAAACGAAAAAAAAACTGTTACACATGTGTTAAAAAGGTCATTTATACTAAAATACTGATAAAAAATTGATAATACTATGCCAAAAAAAAACTCTAATTTAAAAACGCAATTTTTGTTTTCAAGGTTATCTTTTGAAATGTCAATCGTTGATACAACATAAGTGTATTACAAATATTTCGACTTATTCCAAACTCTCTCCGGCATCAAAGCAAACATAATTAGTTCTGTGTGTATTTGATATGAATTTCTGTAAAATGAAGTATCTGTTTTGTAATGTTAAGTAACTAATATACCTATTCCTATTATATATAATTATTGTATTGTACGATATATATTATGTTTGTAGCCCTACGGGTGGCCAATAAATTAATAGAATATATCTTCAAACCGGTCAATAATATTCACAGTGGAACGCGGCGCGCGCTCTATTCGATATGCTGAAATTTTAGTATTTCTGGTTCTGAAGAAAGAAATAGGAGCAAAGGACATTAATGGCTAATTGAACAATGTCCATGGAATGTTTTCTCTATTGTATGCGGCAGTAAAAAGATAAAATCGCTTTAATTAAGAGGGACGGGAGTCCATTGAAAATGGCGACCACCCACAAAATATCGGTAGTGACAGAGGAAAACATAGAAAAAGTGGAGGAAATCGTACTTGCTGACCGGAGACTTTACGTTTAGCGGATGGCCAATGAAGTGAACATTAGTAAAGAAACAGTTGGAGAGATTCTCCATAACCATTTAAACACGAGAAGGGTGTGCGCGCGTTGGGTGCCTAGAATGTCACGTCAACACAATTCGGACGACGGTGGCGAGTAGAAATGTCTGATGCATTTCTCGAGCTGTGCAAAGTGATTGTGGACGAGATCTGGGGGCGAATTTTTGTGATGATACGTGGATTCACCAATACGATCTTCAGTCTATAAAATGACTATGCAGTATATATAATAAAATCTATGCAGTGGGTAGGACAAGGAGAAACAGCTCCCAGGAAATTTAAAGCTCAGCGTGCCACTCCAAACTCATGACTTTAATTTTTTGGGACATCGAGGGAGTTCTAAAGATAGACAGTTAGGAGGGTATGTAAAAACAAAATGATTGGTTCCAATGAAAAAATAATTAAAACAACAATTTTTTTATGTACACTGGTAAATTCAATAAGTAGTATCGACATCTTCGACTGTATGGAGTATTGTAGTGGATCACATCCTCAGTAACTCTTTAAATATTTTTTCAAAATAATCTTACAAATGACTGGCCCCTCACCCGTTGTTCAAAATTCGCAAAAAAATAACCATCCATTTATTCACATTGTTCGAAGGTTGAAGGGTTCTTTCGTAGCTGTTCACGAGTGGTATTCTATTATCACGCGTCTATATAAAAATAGTTCTAGATGAACTCGCTAAATCGGTAAATGCTTAAAAATAAAATTGATTTAGGCCAACCACAACAAGAGAACCCACATTAAAAAAATTACAGTTTCTCGAAAATAGCAAACACTTGTGATTTGACATTATTGTAAATGGGATATTTTCACTGTATTATTTTATTAATGAAAAAAATAATACATTTGCAAATTTTTGATTTGCCGCCTAGACGATATGTTCGTTTTGTTGGCTAATATGGCGTTGTTGACATCACTCGTAGGTTTCTGGTGACAGTTCTTACCAACCAGTAGCATTTTCTATATCATAATGACGTCTTAGTTCGAACTATTTCTGAATTTCTTGTTTTAGATCGTTTTTAAAATCAATAAATATAAGTGTAAATACAAAAATTACTAATTTTTAGGAGCCTCGAATTGTTGCGGATATTTTCTTACAAAGATTTTTTTTTATAATACTTCAATTAATCTTACATCGAAATGCTTTCCCATTTAGCCAGTGGTGGGTTCCATTGTTTAGTAAATTCGTTTTAAGTAATTATTTGATTTTTAAGGGTATTTCTATATATTTCTGAATACCAATGATAACGAGTATGCACGGGAAAATATGATATTTATATTTCCTCGCAATTTGGTTTATTTGAATTTTTGTGTAGCTTTTATAAGGAATATTGAGTTCATTATTAAGTATAAGCGAGTCGCACAATATTTTACGAAATTAAGTGGAGAATAAAGTATTCACTTTGAACAATCATGAATTAATAGAAGTCATGGATCCAGCTTCATTTTATGTGTTTTTTTTTTATCAAAAATTGTTGTATGCCAGCAATTCCGTCACTCACGGTAAATTTTCTGACGAACCAATTTCTAAAAAAATAGCCATTACAAATGACAGATTTTAAATTATTCGTTATCAATCTGTAGGTAATCTGGTTCTAGCTCAGTATTATTTTTATTTTTGTTTATTTTATTTTATTATTTAAACGCCCAGAAGGTTTTTACATACAAGTACACCATTTTTAAATCACACAAAAAAAGGAAACACGCAAATAAGTTAATTACACAAGTTAAAAATACACAGGAATATAAAGGACCAACAAAAATAATACAATATCTACAAAGTCAATATTAACATTAATAACAAATAAGTAAATAATTTAAAAAGTTGTAGTTAACAATAATTTATAAACTAGGTAGAAATAATTCGTAAATACTTTTTTTGAAATATATACATATTTAAAATGTTAATTTATCTAAACCTTATTAATTTGTTCCTTGCTCCACCTCAAAGCTTCAAAAATGTATAAACTTCCCCTTTCAAACCTAATACAGTAAAAAAAGCAGTAACGGGTAAAGCGCCGCGGGCGAAAATTTTCCATGGGTTAGATACAAAAATATCTTCAACGTGAAAGTTGCGTGTTTAGGAAGCTCAGCTTACGAATAAACTGAATACGCATACTCTTGACATTTGCACTAGACAATGTTGCCAAAAATTATTTTTTCGACAAATCCTAGCCATTCTGGAAAAAAAACCGTATAACTGACAAATGACAAACTATGCAGGAGAGCGATTGAAAGATTTCGCCCTTGTTTAAATATCTCCTTAGCAATTAATATAAGTATATGAGTAAAAAATCTTATAAATATTTGTCCTGATAAAATTGGATATGGTCTAATAAACGCAATATACATATTTTTTAATTATTGAAAAAAAGCACACGCAAAACCAAAATATAGTCAGCTGAAAACGTAATTTAGAACTCATTATTCAAAAATCGATTTTTAGATTTTTTGCTGTTATTCAGTTTTTGCAGTAGACCGATTTTTTATAAGTATTAAAGATTTATTGCGCATTGCCCCTCAAAACATTCAAATTGCCTCCGTTGGGTTACCCCATGATGAGAAAGTCTGTCATAGGTCAAATTACATTGTGTAATCCAGTGTAATCAATTTTGTCACCATGTATTTCAAGACAAAGTAAACCGTTTTATCAAAGGGCAGATGCAAACAAAAAGAAACCCAAAATTTCGCTAATATTATAATTAGGTATCCTATAACGAAAGCTTCCCAAAAATCGCCCTGTCATCCCAAACTAGGATAAGATTATTACCACCGAAGATATAAATATACAGAAAAGTGTCGTGGGCGTGTCCTTGTGTCTGAAGTAAATAATAAAATAACAAAATAATAAAAGAATAAATAAATAAAATAATAATACAATAAAATAATAAATTAATATAATAATAAATTAATAAAATAATAAATTAATATAATAATAAATTAATAAAATAATAAATAATAAAATAATAAAAAAAATAAAAAATAAAATAATAAAATAATAAAATAATAAAATAATAAAATAATAAAATAATAAAATAATAAAATAATAAAATAATAAAATAATAAAATAATAAAATAATAAAATAATAAAATAATAAAATAATAAAATAATAAAATAATAAAATAATAAAATAATAAAATAATAAAACCAATAAATAATAAAATAATAAAATAATAAAATAATAAAATAATAAAATAATAAAATAATAAAATAATAAAATAATAAAATAATAAAATAATAAAAATAATAAAATAATAAAAAATAATAAAATAATAAAATAATAAAATAATAAAATAATAAAATAATAAAATAATAAAATAATAAAATAATAAAATAATAAAATAATAAAATAATAAAATAATAAAAATAATAAAATAATAAAATAATAAAATAATAAAATAATAAAATAATAAAATAATAAAAATAATAAAATAATAAAATAATAAAATAATAAAATAATAAAATAATAAAATAAAATAATAAAATAATAAAATAATAAAATAATAAAATAATAAAATAATAAAATAATAAAATAATAAAATAATAAAATAATAAAATAATAAATAATAAAATAATAAAATAATAAAATAATAAAATAATAAAAATAATAAAATAATAAAATAATAAAATAATAAAATAATAAAATAATAAAATAGAAAATAATAAAATAATAAAATAATAAAATAATAAAATAATAAAATAATAAAATAATAAAAATAATAAAATAATAATAAAATAATAAAAAATAATAAGAAAATAATAAAATAATAAAATAAGCCAAAAGAATAATAAAATAATAAAATAATAAAATAATAAAATAATAAAATAATAAAATAATAAAATAATAAAATAATAAAATAATAAAATAATAAAATAATAAAATAATAAAATAATAAAATAATAAAATAATAAAATAATTGTAAAATATTAAGTTAACCAAAAATAAAATAGTAATACAGTAAAATAATAAAATAATGAAAAAAAATATAAAAATAATAATAAAATAATAAAAACATTTAAAAAATAATAATAAAATATTGCATTTACCAAAAACAAAATAGTAAAATAATTAAATAACGAAATAATAAAAATACAATAATAAAACAAAATAAAAATATGTAACCATAAAATAATAAAACAATAAGGGCCTAGGAGTCAAAAAGTCTGGGGTAAATCGGTGATATTTGTTTTCTTTCAAATCGGCATAGATACCATTTAAATACGAAACGTTGCTAGAAATGGCAGTAGCCGTGTTTACGAGTATAAACCAAGTCTGAATAGCTAGAAACTTTCAAACCCTCTTTTTCCCCATCTCTTTCCCCCACACTCCCTTTAGGAGAGCAACATACCTACACCGGATAATCGGGAGTAGTTACTCCCATAATTTATTTTATACAAATAATAGCAATATTAAAATTTATTTACTTAAATTTTTAAACAATTCTGGGGATTGCCTATTCGGTGATCATAACGAAATTCTTGGAACTTTTCGAAGTAATTCGCTAAAAAAAGTGCTCATCAGTCATGCCTGGCTTCGCGTATTTTGCCCCTAACATCATTAATATTCGATGTCACGATTGAGGTAGCATATAATATTATACAAACGATTTTGGAAATTCGATTGCGGCTAAATTTATGCAAATCTATAAGCCTATTTGACTTTCAAATTCAATTGACTTCCGACGAAGGCCATTTCTGTACAAAAAACCACTCCAATTTATTCAATCTTTTGGGGGAAATCCGGGGCTTGTTGATTAGTGTAGTTAACTTTACTTTCTGATCATTTTTGTAAGCAGGTGTTCTAGAAATAGAACATTATCAAATGTCGTAATCTTTAATACGCAATATTCAATATTACAATTAGAGAAATGATCATGTCATATTATTTGCGTAAGGGGAAATTTCTCGGGTTTAAAATTTATTATTATTTTTAGTTTCAGCATTTAATTTACTTTTTTAAATGTGAATACTAAACTCACGAGAGTCCCGAATATGGTAACCCAAATTGAAGTATGCTGTGAGGAAAAATGTTGTGAAACGGGGGAGAGGACGGGGCAGAGGAAGGTTGGGAACTATTTGGTTATTTAAATCTAGTCACTAAACATGATTAAAGTTAGTTCTGGCAACCAACGTCTCGATTCTTAATTGTAATCTGAAAAATAATTGATATGCTAACTGAACATATTTAAGTTGATGATAAATACCATAAATGTCAATTTTGTTAACGCCAAGCGCGTTCAGTTCTCCATTATTAGAGTTTTCTGCATTTACCCTTTATTCGATATCCCTATCATTCTTTCCATCTCTCGTAAACATACTTCTCAAATACACATACTCATCGAATTGCTCTAAGTATTCATCATTCACAACTTTATTGCACACTGTTTTCGCACTCTGTCTTTCTCCTTAGCTGTCACGCTCGAGGAAGACATGGCACGATGAAATGAATCAATACTTGAGTCGGGCCATGTCAGAAGTCAGAATAATAGATATTGTTTATATTTATTATTTATTAAAATTAAAATATAGCATATGTACATTGTTGTAGTCTACAAACAAAGAATTTTACAATTTAAGTTTCAATATTCAATTAAAGGTTATGAATCAATTTTGAATATTACGACTTTGAAAAACGAATTTTACGTATTTCGTCACTTCCTTTTTAAATTTTAATACATTTTCCTCGTCTTGAACACAACAGGGGACATTAAAATTTTGTCCTATTTAAAAAAAAATGTATTACAGATTGGAACATAAATATATCGAAACCACCTAGATCTGAGGCCGGGACGTTGAATCAAATCATCATATTTACTTCTATGAGAATCTCTTAAACTAAAAAAAATAAATAAAAAAGCATACGTTAATTTTAATTCCATAAAATATTTTAAAAATAAAAACTAAGATTTAAAAAAATTAAAAACACTTTTTTTTTAGTATCTGATATAAGTTAAGAGGCTAATTTGATAGTTTCCCGGCCTTGAGATTTAGGTGGCTTTGGTTTAAAGTATTCTGCATTTCGCAAAATGCGGTTCAGGCGGTAATAGATCCTACTGCATATATAGTTGAGAAACATGTCGATTTTGTATATACATGTATTCGATATAAATTCTAGACGAGAATTCTAGTACCCAAAGTATATAAATTGTATATTACGGAGCCTACAGCCGAGATATGGTTTAAAGGGGAGTGCAACACGGGAGAAGGATAATTTATTAATTCGAAATAATGATAATATTATCACGCTATACGGAATTTTAAAGAGAAATATATATTATTATTTTTATAAACAATAATTATTAATCTAAAACACTCATCCAAATTGAAAAAACCTTCCGAGCAAAGATAAATGTCGCCGGCAGGACTCGAACCCGCACCCTTCTAATGTCCGGTTAGATGCTCTACCGTTGAGTTACGTCGGCTTATCGCAAACCCGCCAAGTTAATCAATATATACTAGTGTTCCATTTTAATAATTACTGTTTTTATTATATTTTCACCTGTAAACAACCAACTTTATTTGTATGAGAGAGGCTTGTAACGGCTAAATCCCTCAAATAGATGGCGTCGAGACAAATTATGTCTACATTTTATTGGTGAAAATTGCTTTTGACTTGTCAAATATTTATTAATTGATAAACTAAAGTTCTTAAAAACTTAAGACAAGATTTTTGTGCATAGCGCAAAGTGTAACAATTATTATTTTTATAAAAAATAATTATTAATCTAAAACACTCATCCAAATTGAAAAAAACCTTTCGAGCAAAGATAAATGTCGCCGGCAGGACTCGAACCCGCACCCTTCTAATGTCCGGTTAGATGCTCTACCGTTGAGCTTCGTCGGCTTATCGCAAACCCGCCAAGTTAATCAATATATACTAGTGTTCCATTTTAATAATTACTGTTTTTTATTATATTTTCACCTGTATTTTAACATTAGAAGGGTGCGGGTTCGAGTCCTGCCGGCGACATTTATCTTTGCTCGGAAGGTTTTTTTCAATTTGGATGAGTGTTTTAGATTAATAATTATTGTTTATAAAAATAATAATTGTTACCCTTTGCGCTATGCACAAAAATCTTGTCTTAAGTTTTTAAGAACTTTAGTTTATCAATTAAGAAATATATATATTTATATATTTACGTAATCATAGAATTTATCAAAATCAATTCAGATACTAATATATGACTTTTTCTGACGCTCCCACGTATTTTTTATAAAATACTACCTGACGTGTACCCGGCCTTGCTCGGGATTTTTCACTTGTCATTAGGGTGCCATAAATGATTTGACAGCGAAAGTAACTTTCCCCAAATAAAGAAACATTCATTCGAATATTTTCTTTCATTCTAAACGTTTATTTTTTTCAAAATATATCTAGATCATAAGGTTCCTAAGTAGGTACCTACTCATGTTTTCCATTTTGAAAATATTCTACAAAAAAAACCTTCTTCTTTTGAATATGCAATCTGTGGCTAATCAGAGTGTTATATCTATGGGCAAACCTAAATAAAACATGTCGGGTTCATGTTTTTCATACTAATTTTAAAACGTTATAGCAACAGTTTTACGTATTGGATTTCATTCAAACTACTTTTTAAACCTTCCCGGCACTAATAAACTGTACTATTTTCAGCGAAACCGGTTGAGTAACTTTCGAGAACATCGAGGACAAATAAACAAACTTATATTGATTTTTATTTATTTAGATTTTAAAAAATATCAATTTAAATAGCGCAGAAAAATAAATGCAATCCTTTCCCGGTACGCTTCTTTAAAAAATAAACTTTAAACGAAACCAAAGTTCGTATTAAAAAAAAAACATTTTTTTTAAAAATATTTATTTATCCATTTTATAAGTTTGGTATAGAGTGTACATTTTTCATCTTTTCAACTATCAAACTAGACACATGATCATATTATAATAGTCGAAGTTTGTTGAATTTAAATGTAAAGAGATTAAGATGACATAATTAGAATAGAGTTTTAATGCACAAATGTTTTTGAACGTCGAAACTTTTCCTTTTTGTAAATTTCTTCTCGGAATTTTAAAGAAAACATTCACGGTATTGATATTTTGTACAACATACGTAGCACGGTTCGAAAAAGGTCATATTTCTTATTTCATTTTGATAAATGGTGGGCCTATGTATATTAAAAAAAATGTGTAATAAATTTTTCTTTTTGAATATATTATGTTTTTTCGTATTGCGTCATAATTTTTCCATTATTTAGATTTAATGAATAATCTCTATCCTCCGTCTCTCTCCCCCTTAAAGCAGAAAGAAATGAGAAAAGGAATAGGTTGGAGAAATGGATGTATTGCGGAAGATTTTAGCTGCATTGATTAGAAGCGACGTATCAATACTGAATGTTCAGTTAACTTAAAAAAATATATTAAAATTACTTCTATTGCAAAAAATAATAATAAATGGAATGATAATTTAATTAACGATGGTTGTACATAATATATTATTTAAAAATGTATTTAGTAATCTCTCGTTGAAAAACATTATCTTTGTATTATTTTTAAGCCCATGTGAAGAAGAAAATACGCTTTTTGGGTTATTGGCAAATTAGGTCTGCGGCTGTACTAAACTTTAAAAGATCATAACTTGGAACCGGAGCCGAAATGAGAAAAACGTCACATAAAGTTTCCAGTAAAAATTACCTCTCCAATTACCCACCCAAAGCTAAGTAAGAAAGGTTATCGCGCAACGGAATACCCTATATCCCGTGTTATTTTTTCCAAACCTCACGGCTTACAGGATTTTCCTATCAGGTATAAAAATCCTACCACTCACCGGGGAAGAAATCTTTCGATTATAACCAGCACATTTAGAAAAAGTTTTACGTAAATTATGCAATCAGACTTTTAAGACAAACCTAGCCTTTTTATTGAATATCAGTGCCGTGTTTCATAACACGCCGGGAGATCGCGTTCTTACATAGATATCACACGACCATAATATTTACAAACTAATTTTGACATAATTGATTCTCAGTTGAATTACTGAAGAAATAGGCACAATCCCTTTAAACTTGATCTCATGGACTTTACAAATATACATCTAAGGATGATGGATTTAATTAACAGAAACTGTTGGAGAATGGATTTTACGAACTAAACTCCTTTTTATTTAGTGTAATTTATTATAACACCTTTAATAATATTCTCAAAAAAAAAATCAGGCGCAGCTCGACCAATAATTGCTGATTAATTGCTCTGAAGAGTTAAACCGTTAGAAATCTGTTGATATTGGCCCTGGCGTGCCAATAATAAGGTAGTTTTTCGCTTGCTTCAGATGAAATTGGTAAAACTTTTTCAAATGAAGAAATTCTTTCTTGAACTTATAGATTTACTTTGGACCTGTCTAGAAGTTGAAAGGCTTTTTATTTAAATTCACCACGTGAGTAAAAAAAAAAATCGGTATCAATCACACTTCTGGAGATTGTCTGTTCGGTGATTGATTGTGTACATCGTGTCTCCGTTTAGTAGATCCGTATGGAGGTAAAACGTCCGCCAAACGAAAAAAAAATTATAAGAAAATGGAAGCAGGTAACATAATACAACATTTTATCTTCTATAAAAAAATTGGTTAATCGTATGTATTTCATTGTTTGCTTCTGGGATTACGTTTGGGAGTTTACGTCTTTGACTGGAAGCAAAACAGACTTCAAAGACGTAGATGGAAGCTCGGCAGCAGGCATTAGTAACGATAATATATCCACGCTTCGAAAGTCGTAGAATACATAATGTATTCGCCTTAATATATGCGAGGGTACCTTCTTGATAACCTTTCTACGGCAGCTGATGCCCTTATCTCGGTATAGTCTCACCCTGTTCTCGATGTTCAAAAGGCCGCAATATTGTAGGCAGGTGCTGACATCGAAAAGGGAAAATCAGAACTTTCAAACTTTCAATGGCTAAACAGATGCCCGCGTTTTAATTTAATCACCCCTTAGATGAAGCTTTTAAGTTTTATTTTATATCGGAGCACCATTTTTTTTATCGATGGGCTTTTGGTAAAACTGTGGTTGAAAATACGCAAGTAGTATCCAACATGCTATATTATAAAACTTACTTGATTCTATTCAACTTTATTCACTTGCCTTAGGTTAAACATGAGACGTTATAAAATACAACTTTTTCATACCATGCTTCGTGGACCAGTTAATGTTTCATTATCTAAAAATGATTTGAACAAATTAATAAATAATATGATAAACAAAAATTATTTCTTTATGTTTATATACAAATATTTGACGTTGGGAAACAGTGGACAAAAATATTATTTTTAACCAATAACTTCAAACTTAGTAACAAAAATACATACTAGATACTACTATCTAACCAGCTCTTTATACTAATAATAAATTTAAATAATGCATTTTTAATAACAAGGATAAGAATAATATACTAATAATCTAGAAAGAACTCAAATAAAAAATTTATGTTTCATAATTTTTAAAGTTAACATACCTTTAGAGCACATAAATTAGTCATCGTTAATGAATATTTTAAATATAGCCACATTAGAAAATAGACGGAAAATTAACGACCTAATCATTTTATTTAAATAATTAAATTGTAAATTCGATTGTTCTGAACTAATGCATTTAATCAACCTATACATACCTAAACGAACTACAATACAAACATTAACATTTTACGTATGTATATCCCGTTCCAACTATAGTTTGCATTCCCCAATTCAACGCTTACATAGTCTTGGTAAAAAATACTTGAATGATATGGATGTATTTGACAATAATCTAGACTTCAATTTCAAAAAAAAATTTAAAAAAAAAGAAAGAACTAGTTTATAAATTGTTATTAACTACAAGTTTTTACATTATTTACTTATTTATTAATATTGACTCTGTGGATATTGTATTAATTATTTTAACTGTTCCTTAATATTCCTGTGTATTTTTAGTTTTTGTGCAGTTTTATTTATTTATTTTTATTTCAAATGTAATTAACTTTTGTGCGTGTTTTCTATTTTTATTTTATTTATGTGATTTAAAAATGATGTACTCATATTTAAAAGCCCTCTATTAATAATAACACATTAAAAAACAGTATGTACGTATAACTGAATGTAAACAATGACAATTACGTGACAAAACGATGCCACAATACGCAAAATATTATTATTTCCGAAATAATTGAAATTTAATTTTAGTTTTTCGTATATCTTAGAATACAGAATGTTTTGTTTTCACATTTCATTTTGGCTCCAAAAAAATCGTTTTTAGAAAACGTCAAAAGTCAACGGAAGTCTCAGTGTTGCATTATTAAAAAAAAAACATTGTGGAAATTTTACAAAAATAATTAATGAAATTCGATAGCCGGACATTTTTATTTAGTGACGTTACGAGCTAAAAAACCGTATTTGATTATTTTGTTATTGAAAAAGTAATAGTTTCTATTTTTTTACTAACATTTTCGTAATCTTAGTAGAAACATCTATCCACACGATTTTTTCCAAGTCAGTATAAAATGTGTGCAAGTGGCCTATTGTGAAAACTTGCTTTTGACAACTACTTGCTGACTTATTTCCATTCCTTTTCGTTTTGTACCATCGCCAACGCTTGAAATAGCTGCATAATTTTTGTCAACGCAGTGGAAAAGCGACCAACTTCGTTTGGAACTAAATTCATTTCTGACTAAAAAAAAACACATCGCTGCATTCTGAAGTGTGAAATTATGATTGAAAATTATTATGTCACAAACAAAAGGTCACATATCAATTTTTTAGCCGTAGCTACGTGCAGAGACGTTGAGGCTTACTTATCTCTGTCTCAGATGTAGACGTGATGAAATGAGCAGGGATTGGCCGCGTTTCCGGTTCCCCTAGTTCCATTTATATGTCAAAACGGAACGTTTGCAATTCGCTCCAAAGTGGGAGAAATTCCAAGACCATTTTTATCACCGATTCGAGCGACCACCGAGCAAACTTGGACTGGAAGTTCAATTTTTGTTTCACAGAAGCGACTGGGGATATTTAACATTCAGCGGTGGGTACAATTATAGTAATCTAATATATGTGCTTGAAATTATGTACAAGCGATATTTTGTTGAACAATCCGTCAAAATCATTTTTAGATAAACTTTTTAAATTTTGTTAACGTCCTGAACCTTTTCACAAATACTTAAATAACTTCCGTGAGTTAACAATTTACAGTTAACCTTTACAAGTTAGCGGCTGGGTCCCCATGTAGACATTGTAGATTCAATTCCTGGTCTGGCTAAATTCTCCATCATTGCACAAGTAACATCTTCCGCTTTTAATTATGATGGTAGGAGTTTTTCAAATATTGTCAGGTTATTTGCAACACGGATATACGAGTATATATGTATTTTTCTTGAAAAAAAATAGTTATAAAAAATTAAATAAAAAAGGTGGCAGTTAGGAACGTAATTTAATTTTTAATTTTATAATCGGTAAAATATTGTTTCAAATATTTATTTGTATTTGAATTTATTATTCTAGTTCTTTAAAGATGTTATAATAGTGAAGAAACTATCAGAAACCAGCAGGCTAAACTGGGCGAATTTTATGAAACAAAGTAACATAAAAACAAAGTGAATAAATATGTGATGCAAAGTGATTTATTTATTTGATTTTGCTCGATATCAGCACGTAATTAAAGACATAAGGCTAGAAATTGAAATCATAAATTAAAAAAAAATTGTAAATGCATTTTATCTCCAATTAGGACTAGAATGAAGTGAGTGAAGTGAATGAACCGGATGAACCGAATGAACCGAATGAACCGAATGAACCGAATGAACCGAATGAACCGAATGAACCGAATGAACCGAATGAACCTAATAAACCGAATAAATCGAATGAACTGAATGAAGCGAAAGAAAGAAAAGAACCGAATGAACCGAATGAACCGAATGAACCGAATGAACCGAATGAACCGAATGAACCGAATGAACCGAATGAACCGAATGAACCGAATGAACCGAATGAACCGAATGAACCGAATGAACCGAATGAACCGAATGAACCGAATGAACCGAATGAACCTAATAAACCGAATAAATCGAATGAACTGAATGAAGCGAAAGAACAGAATGAACCGAAAGAACCGAATGAACCGAATGAACCGAATGAACCGAATGATCCGAATGAACCGAATGAACTGAAATAACTAAGTGAACTGAATGAACCGAATGAACCAGTGACTTTCACAAATCCTTATATGAATGATTAATACATATCAACTACATCAAATTATTATTCATATATCAATAAAACCTTCACTATACAGGATAAGAGCGATTTTCATTTCATGCAAATATGAAGAGTGAATACTTTTTTATGAACATCGTGTATGCAAAGTAAAATAAAGCAATCCGGCAGACGAGGAATAAAAACTCCGTAAACATGCACAAAACAGTGCATGGTTTGTTGTTTCGAACAATTAATAACCACAGAGGTTAGTGGGGGTTTCTGAAAACACCACTTAATTTTAAAATATGCGGCGGCTCTCAAAAATTATTACACTTTTATGTGTATGCATTGAAATAAAAAATAAAAAAAACACTTGAGCTGAGGATAAAAATTCCCTAAAATTGCACAAAATGGATTTGAAAAATGCATGGTTTATTTGTTCGAACGAATAAAACCCATAGAAGCTTGAGGGAATTCCTGATAAAAACCAATTAATTTTCAAATATGCGCTGGTTTACAAAAATGATGCACTTTTATGTACAAAATAAAAATAATAACCGGTCTCTCCTTTTCAAAGAGTCGAAGTTTTTGCAATACATAAAAAAATATTCCCTTTCGTGGAAAGCTCGCCTTTACTATTTGAGGTATCTCATCACGATAGGATATATCAGAAATAATTATTTTTAAATACTAGATCGCGGTTTGGTGTCAATTTTGGTTTATGAAATATTAAACGATATATGGACAAGAACAAGTATGGGGTATTCTGATTTTTTATCAAGATTCTAATGAAAAACATATTATTAATTTATTTTTTTGGATTAACTTGCTGAAGTTTCTAAAACTCATCGTAATATATTTTAAAACAATGAATTAAAAAATGCTTTGTATTCACCACTTTATTAATATACACATATTTACATGTTTCAAAAGCGATTTTTTCTTCATCAGGAATATATAGAATACTAATAAATAATAATGTCAATTATAGACAAATGATAAACATGTAACAAAATAATGTAAGAATAGACAAATTGTAAATATAAACAAAAATTGATTAAAGTAGGTAAGTAATTAATCAACAAAGTTAACAAAAAAAATATTATAAAACATTTAATAACAAATATAAGAAATAAAGAAGAAACTATTTTTATTATAAATATTAATTCAAGAGAAGAGATATTACATTTAAAAAAATATTTGTTTATTAATTTAATTTAATTCACTATTAACGCTTTTCTGATTTCTAAAATATCAAATTTGTCTAATTATAAACCGGTTGCATTTGTATGTAAAAATTGTAAACCTTTACATCAAAATTTAAAAATAAATCATCGTAATTTTTTTTAATCATTGATGATCATATCATCAATGTTTAAAAAAACAATTACCATGACGTTTATAAGCTTCGATTAAAAAACAAAAAGAATTAATCCTAGACTTATAGAAAAAGTCAACAGATATACGAGTATATCATATAAATAAAATTTGAGTAGATATATCCGAGACACTATCTAAAGATTACAAAAAAAAAATCGGATAGAATCTTCATAACAAGGTAGCAACCAAATATATATGGGAATTAATCGAGGATAATATGAACAGTTCTTAAAATCGAAGAATGATTCTGATAAAAATTACGGGATTTTTTCTTTTCTGTCTTTTCTGTTTAACGTTTTATTTTGAGAGTTGTTAATATTATCTTCAATGATTTAAAAAAAACATATTTGCCCACGAAACTACAGACACCATTAGCTGTAGGTCAGTAAACTCAAATAAAAAAAAATAGCAAAACATGTTAGGCTTCTTTGAAACGAAATACTCAATATTTTTCCAATGTACTCATTCCCCTAAGGGCCTTTTCAGAGCGTACAAAAAGGTTTTTCTTTACCACCAAGTATTCTGAAGTCAATTTTTCATACTCGTAATACCAGATTGAGGAGAGCTAATCCTGGAGATATTATTGTCCCTAAATAGGTAAAACTGAATCTGTGCATGTTCATATTAGTTTAAACACTATTACCATTTTCGAATGAAAAAAAATACTTGTTTTCATCCAAAATATTGAGCACGAAAAATCACAATCACCTGTTAAAAATACCCATCAGATCTAATGGGAATTTGGTTAAGCATTACGTTCCACTACTAATTTTGCCGGCAAATGACTTTGTAGAATGAATATAGAAAATGTTATTCCATTATAATATGTCTTTACGCAACATTATATTAAAACGAGTAATTTGGGGAGAAATATTGATTACCCTTCTAATTGAAGTCATTTATTTCTGAAAGAATTCAATGAAAGGCCAACATAAAAATTGTAAAAACATATGTTTTTTGGGGTAATAGGGATAATCATTGCAGTAAAAAGTCTTAGAGAAGATTGCCAGCTATTAGAAAATGTAATCAATTTTATCCACAAATTAAAGGATAACTGTCCATCGAACAAATCGAAGGTTTGTATGGGATATTTAATAAAAATGTCGGGGAACATCATTATGTTACAAATAAATACCAGAAAAATATAGCCCAATCAGATTTGTCAAAATAGCAGTATAAATAATAATGTTATTATTTCTTCGAAAGTAATAATTTTGTGGCATCATTATTAATATAATTAATAAGAAGAACTTTGTTCTAAAACCGGTTTTCAATATATAAATGTACACATGTTTCAGAAGCAAAGCGTACCTCGTCAGGATAAACAATATACTAAAAATGTAAAAATAATCGGCAAATAAAATAAAGTAAACAATATTCATCTTATTAATTATATTAATAACTAACTGATCTGTACCCAGCCTTGCTCGGGAATTTTTTTGTTTTGGAATAAAGTTATGAGATTGTGAATTCTTTCTTGTCGTTCGGGTGCCATAATTGATTTGTCTGTAAAAGTAACTATCTCTAAACAAAGAAAAATCCATTTGAAAATTTATTTAATTCCAAACATTTTTATTTTCAAAATATATCTAAATAATAATGTTCATAAGTCTACTTGTATTTTACATTTTGACAATATTCTACCCAGACAAACCTTCTTCTTTTGAATTCGTAATCTGTGGCTAACTTCAATACAACATGGCTGTTCAATGTTTGTATACTAATTTTAAAACTTTACAGCAACAGGTTTACATATTGGATTTCATTCAAACTACTCTCCAAACCTTCCCGGCACTAATAAGAATAAACCGTTCTATTTTCGACGAAACCGTTAGAGTGATTTTCATAGAAAATCTAGGACAGACAGACATTTATCTTTATATTTAGGGAGATATTATTTCTGAAATAAACAAGTACTACTATACACTTTTTGCGTAGGAATTCGCAAAATAAGAAGAGAAAAAATCTGCTTTTCACTGCAAATATCAATTGTTTTTATGGAAAAGCTAATAATTTCTTAGTATGTGTAAAATATTTCATGTTGAAACGTTTTACATTCTTCATTTTAATTAAAAATATTTGACGCCTTATTTCCGTGCAACGCGATTGTACGTAATGCATGGTTTATTCAAACGAAAAAATCGGGGCAATTGAATTGATTGATTAACCTTTAAAAATCGCCTTTACATTGGCAAGAGCAAAATTGATAATCAAATCTAAATGTATATATACTGAACACGTCAATCTACGGTCAAAACTCAAAACTCATCTCTTCGGAGAGACATATCCATGAATGGTTCAGATGCATACCTAATTAACATAGCGAAGCTAGCCGTTACTACCTGCCTAAAGTAATTAACAGAAAACATTGAAACTATTCGTAGTTCGCGACGTTGTAAATAATTATAGATATTTGTAACTATAAATAATAATAGATATTTGTAACTATAAATAATTATAGATATTTGTTACTTTAAATAATTATAGATATTTGTAACTATAAATAATTATAGATATTTGTAACTATAAATAATTATAAATGATTATTATCTAAAATCTCAAATAAAATAATAGTTCAAATAAATACCCACCCTTTTTTTCCAATAACTTTCTAATAAATATAATATCAGTATGTTTTTCTGTATCTGTTTGTACATAATTAGATAAAGAATAGGAAGTAATATTTGTACAGCACCATTGAGGTGATTTTTCACAAAAACGGCGCTATACAAATCAACCAATTATTATTATTAACAACAAAATAGGATTTAAACAGTAACTGCAATATCATGCAGTGTTTTCTAATATTTTGTCCTGTGCGTGCAAAATCATATTTTCCGAAGCGAAAACTTTCTAATTTAATGTTTTTATCTGGAGTTACCTACCAGGTAAATATGTTTCTGTGTCTGTTTATACATAATACGATAAACCCTAGCAAGTAGTATTTGCACAGCGTCTTTGAGGTCATTTTTCACAAAAACGGCGCTATACAAGTCTTCCAAGTATTATTGTTATTATTATTTTCACGCTCACTTTGAGTTTTGAAATAACAACCATGTATTTACTCTTAAGTCAACAATATTATTATTTATATTTGCATATTAAGTTTTCCATATTCCTTTATAAAGAACCAATTTAAGCATCTACTGTGTGAATGTGTCGACTATGTTACATCCATTAACTATAGTCGCAGGATAATTTACATATTCAATTTTATAATTTTTTCGAACCTCTTGTATTTCTTCCTCTCTTTCGTAAAGCTTTAATCGTGTTTGATTTTCACTTGACCCACACCTAATTTTTTTGTATTTTTTTTACGTTAACCCTTTGTTCGTTGCATACATTATAAAAACACATTAAAAATAAATTGAAAAACATTCAGCAGTAGTATTTTCTCTTAAACAATAATTAGATAATATTTCCTAATATATATATACCTATTTTTGTATATCACCGCAGACGTAAATAGATAACACGTTCAAAGATTGCATGTTCAATTGTATTATAGTCGGACGGGTAGGCTTCGCAAAAATGAACCACGATTAGTTATTTTAGACAATGAAATAATATCTCCGTGTCAGGGTAGAATAACAGGGAGACTAAAGTAAAGGTGGTTGCTACAGTTCTATTTCAAAATGAATAAATATTTTTTTTTAAATCACCTTCATGAATCTATAGGTAGTATTTACCTACAATACACCTCTTTCTACGTGTATGAAAATATTTTATCAAGGTTGTGGGGAGAGTAAATAATTAATAATAAAAATTCTTGAAATAACATTAACTATATTTGTAGAAATAAGCAAAAACTATATGAATGCAAATGTTGTCATTTTAAATTAATCATTGAAAAAGAAAATATTTATAAATCTCGAAATGAAACATGAAACAGAAAATGACACCTCTATCTTGCCGGTACAACGCTTTAGCCACTGAGCTAATGAGACCTGTCATTTTTACCGATATCATACTTCATACTTAAGACTTATCAAATATAATAATACTCAATTAATTCCCTGTATTTTTGTATAATTTCAAAGTTCTACCCGAATATATTTGAAATCTAGATAGTTTCTCGGATATACCCATACGATTTTTATTTATATGGGGCATCCATTGACTTTTTCACAATAGTAGTATTTTTGTAGAAAAGCAAATATTTTTGTTGATTTGTGTGAAGCTTTTCTGTTTTTGTTTTTGTTTGGAATAATGATTTTTAGGGAGGGCTGCATATTGCAATGAGTGCACCGATGTTCCATGGATCGTATCTGTCTTCAACTTAGTAATATTTTTACATTCATAAACATTATTAACAATATTATACCCATTCAATTTCTAATAAAGAATTTAACACATGGAGAAATTTTAGCCAAAGGAAACGTTAAAAGTAAATTTATTATAATCTATTTATTTAAAAAAAAAAAACTTACTTACACCGTTCCCTACCGCAATATGTCTCTTACCCAATCCTCACCAAATTATGTATTTATACAAACTTGATGAAGGTCCAGGGTGAAGCGAAACTAGTCGGTTTTATATATTCAAATAAAGTAGCGATAAAAACATCATCATTTTTATTTAAATTATATTATGTTTTCGTAAAATGCAATTACTTTGTGGTTTTAAATATACTTAAATAAAGCAAACACTACAAAAATATGTTTCATTTATCACCAACTGGTTTCACTTATCACTAGCCTCGCCAGGGTAAAATTTTAAACAAACAAAAAAATACATAGTGTGAGCCTATTATATAGGTGAGACATATAACAATATTGAATAAGAGTGAGATGCAATATGAAATAAAATAAAGAAACACAATATGCTCACTCTATATCTTTTGTGTAGGTTTATTTTTTACCCCGACGAAGTATGTTATAAGCGATACCGGTTGGGAATAAATTTAAAAATAATATTGGAAAAATAAGGTGTTTAAATTATTTCAGAGTATTTTCTCCTGTCCCCAGAGGGTCAGCAACAAGGACTTTGTTAAAGTGACTGTGACTTTGATAATCGTGTTTGTATATTGGAGCCTTTGGCCTCAAAGAAAATGAATGACACTTCTTTGATTTACGTTAAAACGTCCATTAATTTAATGTCAATCAAGTTTTAGTGTATATTCACAACTATCAGCTCCACGCAGTGCTGCACAGTACAATACAGACACGAGGACAATGGTTGCCTATATTATCTATGAAAATATTAATATTACGGCGTACGTAAGCGTAACGTGCCAGCCGAGATTGTTGGCTAGAATATTTTGACGTGCTGGTGGCCGTTGGTATGAACACATACCGTTAGAACCGCCATCTTCGTCAGTTGGCGTCATTAAACACAGATATTGCTAAAACCGAGAGGACGAATAACGATAAATTGATTGAATTGATCAGCTAACAGATATTATAAAAAAAATAATTAATATAGGACTAAGATTATAAAATCGTCAAACATTTTGTGGCGGACGCTAACGCTCAGTTGACAGCCGTACTCGCGTCTGTGCTGTGTCTGTGAGGTTCTGTACCGTGTAATGTGAATGTTTCCGTCTGTGCTGTACCTGTACTATACTGTTCTACTTTGCGCAGTACTAGTACGTATGAATAGACGTTAATGCGGATGCGGACAGACGGGAACCTTTTCTCCCAAAAAAATTGGTAAATCAAAAGCAAAGTGTGGCACAATGCGTTATCGTGATGAAAGAGGAAGCCATTTTATGGTCTGTATCTCTGTACGTCATCTCGCAAACGTTACAGTAAGCCTTTATAATATTCGGAGTTTACAGTTGTTCCACATGCATCGAACTCTGATGGAATATGCAAACTGTCACACGATTTTTCTTCTGTTCATCAGTCAAAAGTCAACAAATTTCACACTCACTCGTCTCATTTACAAAATACCGGCAAAAATGTTTTGAGATGATCAGTTCTTTTGTATTCGCATTTGTGCTGCACGGTGTAATGTGAATTTTCGCATTTGTGCTGCACGGTGTAATGTGAATTTTTACGTCTGTGCTGTGCCTGTACTGTACTGTTCTGCTCTGCGCAGTGCTTGTAGATGTGAATAAACCTTTAGTCTCTGCAACTTTTTCCTATCAATAGATGTTTTAAATTGACATAATTTCAGCATAATATTTTTATAATTTTTGCTTTGATGCCACAACATAACATACACTGCCGGAACCAGTGGGATCATAGTACCCCGTAATATTGGTCATGAAAAAAATAGAGGTGTGTGGCTAGGATATATTATATTTGAAGAATAAGACTACTAAAATATTAAATCAAATAATTATTATATTTCATTCAAAGATTTTATTTAATCTTTATATATAGCAAACACTTTGTGGGAATACATAATTATAAAAATAAAATAACTTTGTTTTAATTCCACTTTATTATTTTTTCATCCAACCGGTTTCGGTTCAAGCTGAACCTTCCTCAGGGGTGAATAAAAATATATTAAACATAATACAGAAATACATGGTATTTAATAGACAATTAGAAGAGAGAGAGAGAACATCAACTTAGGTGGGGGGCAAGGAAGGAGGAGCTTCAGAGGGAGGGATGAAGATGGGCGGAGGTAATGGAAATATTTAAAAAATGGGGGTGTTAGACAAATCTAGTTGTTTATTAAGTAGATTGGTTTTATTGATTTTTAATGACTTTTTTATTTCAAGGGCTTCAAGATTATTAAGGCGTAGACCTATCCCATTTCTATGTAATACATCTATCCCGGAAGATTTATTTAACGACTGATATTTATCGATAAGGTGGGTAGCGAATTCTGAAAATCCGGTTGGATGAAAAAATAATAATTATTATTTATTTTTGAGATTTAAGAACCTCATCGTAATATTTAATCATTGAAGAAGATAATATTAACATAACCTAAAAGAAAGATGAAACCGGATAAAAGGACAGAAACTAAAAATATTTCAGTCGCATCTGGGACTCGAACCCAGGTCCTCTGCCTAGTATAATCCGGGGCAACGCTCAACCGACTTAGCTAATGAGACAAGTTCTATTTGTGTCATCTTCATCGATATCATATCTCAAATTCAAGATTTGTGAATATTATCTTCCATTGTTTAATCTCATATTATTGGCAGCTATTTTTATGATGTTTCCAAAGTTCTACCCGAACTCAATTGCAAACTTAAACAGTGTCTCGGATTTACATCCGACTTTTTTATTTATATGAGACATCTATTGACTTTTTGTAAAAGCCTAAATAATTCAATTTTTAATTATTATTTATTTTTGAGATTTTTAAGAACCTCATCGTAATATTTAATCATTGAAGAAGATAATATTAACATAACCTAAATGAAAGATGAATCCGGATAAAAGGACAGAAACTAAAAATATTTCAGTCGCATCTGGGACTATATTTTTAGTTTCTGTCCTTTTATCCGGTTTCATCTTTCATTTAGGTTATGTTAATATTATCTTCTTCAATGATTAAAAAATAATAAAGTGGAATTGGAACAAAGTTATTTTATTTTTTATGATTTTATTTAAATTCAAGCATCCGAATGAATTGTTTTTGTCAAAGAGATGCTAATATTTTATTTCATGTATTTTCTATATACGGAGACCCCATTAAAAAAGGTTTTTATTTTTACTTTGTTGAATTCTAACTCACGACCTTTTGCCCAAGGAGCTCGCCGTTTTACTATAGGTCGTTTATAAGAGCTCGTTTGTAAAAAAATGGCGAATTGAAATCAACTTTTGATTTAAAAGAAAATAACCTTTAGAAATTTCTATTTAATGTATTTATTGGAAACACACATTATGAAACAATAAAATGTAAGAAAGCTTTGACTGCCCAACTGGGAACAAATCCCCTTTTAAGAAAGTCATATTGACAAGTTTAGTTCATATTAACTGCCATTATAGAAAAATAGAAGGCTAGTATTGACATAGTGTGGTAATATAATATATCTAGAAAAAAGGATAATAAATAAGTATAACGAGATGTGAAGAATAATACGGAACAAACTTATGAAGAGATAAGAAAAACGAATATTTTACATTAAACAATTATATACCCGTATATGTGCTTGATAGGTTAGTGCTATGAGGAAAAATGATATTATTGAGTAATATTGATAAGATTGAGTTACGTATCACTCAGCTTTATGAGCCGACGACGAAACTCGTGGAAGCAGCCCGAAGAGGGCGAAGCAAATAGTTAATAGTTAATAAATACAAAAACTTAGTAGATATTCGAAAAACTAGTTGGCAAACAAATATTCTTTATATTCAGCACTTAAACTCGACAGTCGAATTCTTAAACCAACTGAAAGACTTTTGTAATTCCACAAATGTTTCTCTTCATATTTAGTACCCATAATTCTTATAACTCGCTAGACTGTGATTAACTAAATTACTACCAAACAAATTAAAAAAAACTTTCCTTTCTATAACGTTTCGCTTATATTCCGACGATGAGTTAATAAAATAAATTATTTGTCATTATTTAATTAAAAGTTTTTCTAAAATATTTGGACCGTAATGCAATTTTGTGATAACAGTCGTATATTGATTGTTGGTTATACGGTTAAAAGGTAATTTTTACAAATATTTTTTCATTATAAGTACTGTTATTTAGTTAATTACATAGTTCAAATATATTTTCTTTTCAATTTTGTCTCCTCCCAGTTACATTATACAACTATATATATGATATTTTCTATTTGAATACTTGACAATAAATCGAGTTTTATTTTAAACTGTTAAAGTTTCAATACAAACAAATGTTTTGATGCTTCGTTCGTATCAATGCGACTACAATAGAAGCATTCATCTCTGAAGCCAATTTCCGTTACATTGGGCGATAATTTATGAGAGGGTTCTATTGTTATTTAAAAAAAATCACTATTTCGTATTTAGAACGATATTTAAATTGCTTTTCTAGTTTAAACACAAAGTTTTTTTTATCTGATATTAGGAAAGCATTCGTTAAAATATTGAATACTGTTTTTTTTTTATTTATTATAAGTTGCATTACAAGTATTTTACAAAAAAAAATTAGTTAAAGGTAATTCTTGGTCGTGTATACGGTATTATAAAAGGGAGACACGATTCTTAATTTAGTAGGTACATAGTATTTATTATAATTTTTTCTGTATACTAAATTTTTTGTAGAAAATATTTAGTTATTTAAGTTTTTATTAAAGTAGAGTTTAATTTTATTTGATTGTTCTGATTGGTCATTAATAGAGGGCATTTCAATGGGGATGTTATTGTAATTTTTTATGGCTTAATAAATATAATGTTTTAAATTCAAGTATTAATTTATTAATTGTTTTTGTGTTTAATTCGTAGAACTCGTAAGCTTGTAATATTCCTGGAATTCTTATTTAAGTTTTTTCTCATTACACATTTTCATAATAAAAAACTTCAACATTTGGTACTGGAAATAGTGAAAACAGTGATTTGTTTGAGAAGGAGGAATTTTTAAATTATTAATTTTATGAGATTCTTTGTGAAACTTTTACGGAATTTAAATTATTTTTATAAGATTCTCCCCAACTAATAATGCCGTAGATAAGCAATGAGTGAACAAAGGCATGGTAGACAGTTTTGTTAATTTTTGCCTTTTAAATATTTCTTAGCCTAACGAAAAAAAAATATATTTCCTTATTCGCTAGCTCTGTGATGTGTTTATTCCATTTTTATTAAATGTATAATTTAACAATCCCACCGTCTTTGTATTGACATGAAAAACGCTCAAGAGTCCCAACTGCCTGGAGCAGTGGAACTTGGGAATCTCCAATTGTAGAATGTTGGGTGCGGAGTAAGGTGAGGTGAATTAAAATGAGAGGTTTTTTTTATTTTGAATTGTGGTCTTCCACCTGCGCTATATTGAGAATAGGTACGTATATACCAATGTGGTTACTTCAAAGGGTCATAGCGTGAGTTGGAAAAAAAACCGTTTAATTAAAACAATTGATACGGATTTTTTTGATAACCGGCGAATGCAACCAATGAGCAATCAAAGCATTCTTATAGGAATATGAAAGTATAATAAATAGTACATGGCCATTGGTAACCGAAAGTATGATGAAAGACATCAAGTAATAATGGATGAAGAAAACTCTGAAAAGGTAAATAAGATAAACTACTTGGACACAGACACAGAGATGACTCTTGAAGAAAACAACGATTTTCTCTATCTAAGTAATGTAGGTAACCAAAAAGAAATTCTAAGTAATCCAGAATAGAGCAACAACATAAATTTTAAAGTTTAATAAATACAAATCAATATAAAAAAAATGGTCAATGAATTTTACATGCCGTTTTAGTTTTATAATATAAACGTACAAATTTGTTTTAAACAACTTCATTTCAATATAACGATCGACCGGTTCCCGAAGTACCCTTCCTTTCACCACGAATACATTAAACGTAATAGAAGATTCAGTACAATGACAGACATACATTAATATTTTGGTTTAGGAGTGCGAGTCGACCTAAGTGGAAGGGGTAATTAGGGTTTTTTCAAGAGGAACCGAGCGGTTAAATGGAAAAAAAATATTTTGAAGAATTACGATAAATTTACTTGGTTATTCAATATTCTAGAAACAATACTTAGGAATTTCTAATTTCTAGTTCTTAAAAATTATCTATGTTTTGTTCTTATTATTTCGGTGAAGAATTTGAACCCCTGTATCTTTAATAAAAATATGAACGGTTGAAATGAGATGATTTGCAAGCAAAAAATTATTGTTAAACATCTTAAATGTTCCGTCATTCTGATATTTACATTACTTATGTCTTTCCTATGTAGAATTTAGGACAGTCATTGCAATATTGTTTGTAAATACAGGAGTGGCTTAATTTATGATCCCTATCTTAACGTTTAGAACGCGGGTTTAATGTGAACAGAAAAGTGTTTTGTGCAAAGTGCAGAAAAGTTAAAATCGTCTACGTGAGTGAAAGGGATTGTTTAAAATTCAATTTTTATCTGTTGATGTTATGAATAAAAATTTATTAGTGGAAATGAATTTAACTTTTTATTTAAAATTTTGTCACTTTTTCCAGCAAACCGCATTGTTCTTTCGAAAAAAAACCTTAATTACCCTTTCCCTTTGGTCGACTCCCACTCCAATACCTAAATATTCATGCATGTCTATAATTATTTTATGTCGTAGTTTAGTTTTGATATGTTCCTTACGAGCGAGGTGTACTTCCCAAACCAGGCGAGATTAACTAACTAACTAACCATCACGCCGTTTCCCCGCAGGGGTAGGCAGAGAGGACGGACCGCCAAACAACTCGATCTTGGCATACACTTCTTGCTTCATTCACATTCATAGAACGCCTCATACATTCTCTTCTGTTATTCCGACTTCTGACATGGCCCGACTCGAGTATTTGATTCACTTGATCGTGCCATGTCTTCCTCGGGCGTCCCCAGGCTCTTCTTCCATTCACATTCGCGTCATATATTCTCCTTACACTCCTTTCTTCGTTCATTCGCTCTACATGCCCAAACCATCTAAGCGTCCCTTTCTTAATCTTGCTCACTACGCTTACATCAGCCTTGCATTCTTTACGAATCTCAACATTTTTCACTCGATCATACATGGTTTTACCTCACATTCGTCTCAGAGATCTCATTTATACAGCATTCAGTCTACTTTCATCCTTCCTCTGCCAGTTCCATGCCTCACTGCCATACATCAAGGTTGGTATCAGCACTCCATTGTGGACTGCTAACTTCGCTTCCTTGGACAACTTTTTGTTTGCGCCAACCGCGTTCAGTCCTCCGTTAATGGAGTTTCCTGCATTCACCCTTCTTTCAATATCCCTATCAGTCTTTCCATCTCTCGTAAACATACTTCCCAAATACACAAACTCATCAACCTGCTCCAAGTATTCATTATTCACAACTATATTGCATACTGTTTTCGTACTCTCTCTTTCAAACACCATGACTTTGGACTTATTTACATTCATCATTAGCTCCTTTAGCGAGATTATTTTTAAAAAATTTCAAATTTTTTGTTTACAATTTACAAAAGAAAAAAATACAATGCAAAAAGACATCCCGATAAACTACTTTTTTGTAGTTTGTCTAACGTATTATGAACGTAACGTAAATAAATATATTAAATACGTGTGGTTAAAAACAAAATTTATGTGTTTACACTATAATTATGGCAAACCAGGAAGTAAATGCTTTTCACGAATTAGTTTTAATTTTTATTTACAAAGCTTTTAACAATAATTGTTAATTATTTACTACCAACTACCTATTTTGTAGGCAAACCACATTACAATGAAAACTTCCACACATACCATGCAAGACAGAAATAAGACATATTGTGTTTTCTGTAAAACAACTAGAACACCGAATTTTTTAAAATAATTTCTTCTTTTTTATTCACTTCTCATGTACTATTTATGTAAAAGCCCTTTGGGCGTTAAAAGTAAATAATTAAATATTAATGAAATAAAATAAAAAAAATTTTTGATAAGAAACTTTGTTTATAACCAGGAAATTTATTTACTTTATTTTAACCGACCGGTTTTGCTTCACACAAACTTTATAAGGGTACAGAATTAAACTATTCAAATAATATATTGTTTGTTCTCATGTATACATTAGTAAAGAATGAGCCAAAACATAACATAGGATAAAGGAACATTTAGAAAGCATTAAATTAAAACCTAACATAGTAACAGAGAGAAAGAGAGAGATGGGTACATAATGGGTTACCACATTATATCTAAAGAGACAAAGCGTCACCTGAACAGGTGATTAAGGGAAAATGGGGATTTTATGAGTTTATGAGAAATATACCTAATATTAGGCTGGATACAATTAATTGATTATTAAGAATTTGGCATTTAGTTTTAACGGCTTTCTTTATTTCAAGTGCTTCTAAATTATTAAATCTATGCAGAATATTAACACCTGTGCTTTGATTGTAGGAAATAAAGAAATTAATAAAGCCACTTAAACCACAAAGTAATGGCTTTCTACAAACAAACAAAAAAGTATATAAATATTAGACAAAAAATATACCTTAGTACCCCGTGAAATAAAATAAAATTACCAAGTTTAAGCATATTTAGTGTAAGATATAAAAAAAGCATTTTATTAGTATCAGAAATTAGAAATATGTAAATTAAAATGTAAAAAGTAAGTACGTTTATATTAGACCACATGAAGTGTGTGATGGATTTGAGTTTTAACAAGAACGTATTTTTCTTTATTCTTTAAAATAATTCATGTAAATTTGAAGTTTCGAAGATTATGGGTGGCCGCACGGACAATTTATGGGCTTCTTAAATAAAAATACCAGAGTTTCATGGAACTCATAGAGGTAGGATTTATTGTAAACACATCCCTTAATAATGATTTATAACTTGTGAATTCTTACTTTGTTCCTTTTCACGGAAATAACGCAGGCAATTGAGGCAGTTAAACAAACATGCTGAAAATTCAAAGACACTACAGAAACTAGACACTTTAGAGGAAACGTGCAGACGAGACAGGGACCATTGAAGAGGGTAAAGTATCAAATGACCCAGAAATATTCCAGTGACGGTAGGTGAGATGAACTCGGCAATGAAAAAGATCTCCGAAATAACCGTTAATTAGATTGGAGAGTTGTGCAATTTCGGCGTAAATTACGTATTTGGAAAAGGGCAGGCTTGTCTAGAGTACCACTTTGGGTACATATAATGATTTACGAGCATATTAAATTGCATACTAAATAGAATCAACACGGTTTAGTTTATGTTAAAATTAACTAGTTGCTATGGTTCGAAACCGCATACTGGTGCCTCATCTAAAATAACTAAAACAAATGAAATAAGGATTTTTTGAACGACCCGTGTATAAATCTTGGGGACGCCCCTGGAATTTTGAAAGTGTAGAAATAATGGAGAGAGGGCGTCTAAGAATTAGTTAATGTGACATCTCTAGAAAAGAAGTAATTAATTATTGATTTTAGAAATGAGCTGGAATGTTCTACCTACCCTTAGGACTGGAGACGATAAATTATCATGTTAGTGACGGAATTAGTGAGAAGCGGTCAGGCCTTGGACGGGCGTTGTTTTTATAATATTTCCAGAGGCGTATTAAGAGACCAGTGTCGATCTCGAATGTGATTCGGTGTCAAGCGCCACTGAGAAACAGCCTTTTATTCTGCATTCAGATTTACGGTTTTGTGAGGAATAAAGTAGGATATAGTATAGGCTTGATGACTTCGATTATGAAATTGAACTTATCTAGTTTTAAGTCACTAGCTACAGGTCTAAGTTGTAAGTCGCTATCTATATAAGTCTTAGATGTAAATCACTAATTGTAAGTCTTAATTAAGTATTTTCTAGTTATAAATCTTAGCTGTAAGCCATTAGTGATAAATCTGATAAGTAAGTTATTAGATATAAGTCTAAGTGATAAGGTATGGGTTAGATAAATTATGATGTAAAGCGCCTTGAGGTGATTTTCTCGTGAAGACGGCGCTGTGGAAGTGGTCCATTTATTGTTTTTATTATTGCCTGAACGGATTTCTAAACCAAGCAAAATGGGTACGTTTGGCACTCACAATTCTAGTAGGAACGGTACCTATTTTGGTTCGATAGTGGGATCAACCAGTAAGTAAATAACTTACTCAGAATAGTTGGTTTAAAAGAGATAATTTAAAAGAATTATAAGTTTGTTAAGTTGGCGAAGGATACCTAATACGGACCTGTGCGAGGAACAACGGAGGGTCGGTTCGGAAGACGAAGATAGTCGGTTGGAAGGGAGAGAAGAGAGAGTCGAGACAGTCAGTTGTGGAGTATGGACGTGGTCGGTTCGGAAGACGAGGTGATAGTCGGTTTTGGAGAGTTGGGGAAGAGGGAAGTCGGTCTTGAGTAGGCAGGGAGAGTCGGTTTAGAGAGTCGAGAGGAGGAGGGTCGTTTTTGGGAGAAGAGAGTGAAAGCCGGGTTTTAGAGAGTATACCGTCTGGGTATTGCATGGTGTTTTAGCATGCTAAAAATACGCGCGTGGGAATGGTAGTTACTGCTTTGCGGGTTGGGTTTGTGATTAAACGAAGATATTTTGGATATGCACTAAGAAGTATGGTAAGTTTTATTAATTTACTAACAACTACATTAACCAGCTTCCCAACATTAACAAAAATCTAATCACGTTACAGAGTCTAAATTGGATAAATATTTTGTAAACTGGATCAGAACCGTTCTGATATATCGGTATGCAAATACATTTTAAGATACCCGAGCGGGTACATATAACTTCATTAAGTATTTTATGATAACATCTCGTTACACATCAGTTTATCTTCACACAGGCACTATCGACAGTGTAATTACCGTCACTCAATACAAGTAGTCAACCTTTAAGTATTCAAAAATACCTATTTTACAGAAATATATTTAGGTACTTATGATAATTTCCAATAGATACCTACCTATACAATTGTCTTTTATTGAGTTAAATCATAATCAATCAATGTCAATAAGTGATTTCATCTACCTTCACGTTCGATCCCGCGTGCGCTGGTTAAGGGGAGAGGCGAGTGGACTTTCACAGGCTCCCTACCTACCTGGAGGGCGAGCGAAGGAGACAACATGCCGGTCTGGCTTCGCCTAATTATTCCTCATGGACAAAGAACTGGACTTTGAATGTTGAAGGTACCCGTTGATTCAGAGGATAGGCCTGGTTCTCCTACTATCCTGACGTTGGTGAGTTATTTTCCCAGCATAGCGTCGGCATTTTGGGATTGTTTGAGCGGACTCACATTCCAAGGTGTCATGGATCAATGCCTACCTTTGACAATATTCAATAGCGAAGGGGGCGTTTTCACAGAGGAGTTAATCGATGGGGACAATTATTCGTCATTGGCTTTCCTACTCGTTTTTACTGGGAGGCGGAGGGACGAGGTTGGCAGTGGACTCGCTACCCTTTTCTGATGCACGTATGGAGTTTTCCTGGCTGTATAATGAAATGACTTGGCGACAGCAGCTTTCCGCAACTCTAGATTCAACGGTGATCTCGTTGTGATTGAATCATAACGAAGACCCCATTCACCAAGAATCACACTCCGACAGGAGTTAAAATATGTAAAACTTACGTTTATTATGTGTATTTTAATTATTAATACTTATATTAGAATGTATACATGAAGGTGTTATCTTACAGCGGGCACAAACGTTGTATTTTAATATCCTACACTCTGGGATGCACTGGAAAAACTAGCGTATTGCAGATTATAAAAAACTACAGTTTACATATATTATTGAGAAGTACGTTTATGTTTGGATGGATATCGCGACAGGCCGCCAAAGAAAAGGTCGTTGCGATCTCTTCCCAGACGTGTCATGAGGCCTCACAACCCTCGTTTCACAAAATATATATTTCGCCGACACAAGTCGATCTCCTCGACAAACAGTTCCCTCGTATTCCCCAATACGAGATGTCTGACGCGCCGTAACATCACCAGAAGCTGATCCTCTATGCATTGAGCTACGTTAAGACACCTCGTGTATATTGATGGGTCCCAAAGCACCAGGAGCTGATCCTCTATGCATCGAGCTACGTCGAGACACCTCGTGTATATTGATGGATAAAAAGATGGCAATCATCAATTAAATTAAAGAATCACACTCCGGCAGGAGTTAAAATATGTAAAACTTACGTTTATTATGTGTATTTTAATTATTAATACTTATATTAGAATTTATACATGAAGGTGTTATCTTACAGCGGGCACAAACGTTGTATTTTAATATCCTACACTCTGGGATGCACTGGAAAAACTAGCGTATTGCAGATTATAAAAAACTACAGTTTACATATATTATTGAGAAGTACGTTTATGTTTGGATGGATATCGCGACAGGCCGCCAAAGAAAAGGTCGTTGCGATCTCTTCCCAGACGTGTCATGAGGCCTCACAACCCTCGTTTCACAAAA
Organism: Halesus radiatus; assembly: GCA_022606495.2. Classification (NCBI taxonomy): domain Eukaryota; kingdom Metazoa; phylum Arthropoda; class Insecta; order Trichoptera; family Limnephilidae; genus Halesus; species Halesus radiatus. The sequence continues at coordinate 59,730 of JAHDVE020012415.1, forward strand.
TATATATTTCGCCGACACAAGTCGATCTCCTCGACAAACAGTTCCCTCGTATTCCCCAATACGAGATGTCTGACGCGCCGTAACATCACCAGAAGCTGATCCTCTATGCATTGAGCTAAGTCGAGACACCTCGTGTATATTGATGGGTACCAAAGCACCAGGAGCTGATCCTCTATGCATTGAGCTACGTTGAGACACCTCGTGTATATTGATGGATAAAAAGATGGCAATCATCAATTAAATTAAAGAATCACACTCCGGCAGGAGTTAAAATATGTAAAACTTACGTTTATCATGTGTATTGTAATTATTGATATTTATATTAGAATTTATACATGAAGGTGTTATCTTACAGCGGGCACAAACGTTGTATTTTAATATCCTACACTCTGGGATGCACTGGAAAAACTAGCGTATTGCAGATTATAAAAAACTACAGTTTACATATATTATTGAGAAGTACGTTTATGTTTGGATGGATATCGCGACAGGCCGCCAAAGAAAAGGTCGTTGCGATCTCTTCCCAGGACGTGTCATGAGGCCTCACAACCCTCGTTTCACAAAAATATATATTTCGCCGACACAAGTCGATCTCCTCGACAAACAGTTCCCTCGTATTCCCCAATACGAGATGTCTGACGCGCCGTAACATCACCAGAAGCTGATCCTCTATGCATTGAGCTACGTTGAGACACCTCGTGTATATTGATGGGTCCCAAAGCACCAGGAGCTGATCCTCTATGCATTGAGCTACGTCGAGACACCTCGTGTATATTGATGGATACGAAATCACCAACACCAATCACTTGTGCCTTAAATCTGGTAGAGCTATCTCCCAGTGCATATTTGTGAATGAAAAAACCTTCACCAGTTCCGGAACCCAAATCATCCTCTGGCAAGAGATATAAACATGGCAATCTTCAATTAAATTAAAACAACCGGAGGAGCTGGAATTGGTACTTCAGTGGGCTGGAATTTGACTTCCACCACCCAATGAAGTTGAGGCTATGGAGGTGACCAATTGTTAAAAGCAAATTCCATGTCTTATCTCGATACCAAACCAATAAAATACCTACCCGTAGAACTAATAAATCGTATAATATAACTAACTGAAAAAATACCTAACCGTAGAACCGAGTGATTACGTAGTTAAATAATGTTAATTGGTTCATCATGAAATATGTCATTTATTCGATTGTGTTAGCGTTTCATCAGTTGCTGCGTACAGACTCTCCGAGGCGAGGGCGAGATGTGCATTCACGGTAGGAATTCTCATTCCCCATTATTCTAGGTATGGTAATCCAATTCAGGTATTAGGTCTCTAAGGCGAGTGCCTATATCAATTAATGTAAGCCGAATAATAGTATTTATATTGTGAAGAGTAGTTCGGAGTGCGGGAGATATGAAATTTAAATTCAAGATAGTAGATTGTATCAGAGTCATTTAAAAAATCAACAGAAAGCAGCACCCCAAAGTCTAAAAGAACCAAAAGTTACCACACAAACCTGGATCACGTCCTGATGACCGAAACAAAAAAAATTTACACAACGTGCGAGGGGCGGATCCAAATAAACGAGGAAGAGGAAGGTCGGCTTGCTAAGAAATATTTAATTGATCAGGTGATTAATTAAACATATTTTAATCCTTTTAGAATCTAACCAGAATCTAAGCGGAATCGGAGCAGCGCGACCGCGCTAAATATTCGTCGTAAATATTCGACGCATATATTCGACAGGCAGCAAAAAAAAATAGTATCGTTAGGGAGGGGGGGGAACTATTACACTATCAAGGGACTATACAAAGCGCCAATATCAATTTTATTTCAAACTTATATATATACGAGTATATGTAGGCCTCACTTTTCATTTTTCCATAAGCATGGGTTGTTACGTCAATTTATCTTTAGGCTTCTATTTTTAATAGATTTTAATTCATAACTCATCTAATCAAATCTTTCATATGTTGAAGAAATACACTGACGCGTTTTACCAGCAACTAATAATAATCTTCACGAATATTTCATAGAATATGGAATCATTATTTGGAGAGGAGCAACAAACTCAGCCATTGGTTTTATTGAGATCGCACAGAATAAGGTGATGCAATGGGAAGTAATGCAAAATCATGTGTTTTCGGTTTGACAATTTGATGGCCTAGAAATATCATAGGTGATTTAATTAAATACTGCAAATAGAACACACCTTGGCCTTTCATTTAACTGGGCATTTTTTTGGTGTGTCTTTTTATAAGCCTTGAAAAAAATAAAGTATCAGACATAAAAAAAGAATTATAGAAATATTTATATATTTTAAGTAAAGTGGTATATACAAAGTGTATTTTCAATTATATAATAAAAAAGAATCTTTTAAAGCGTAAACTCTCCTACTTACAAACCCCTTTTCCGATATTGTTCTATTGTTCATTGTGGTAAATTAGGTTTCTTAGAATATGACCGTAAAACATTTTAATAATTATGTCTGAGCTTTACAGAATAGAATAAAACACGCATTTTGGTGATGGTTTTTTTTGAGTAAATCGAAACATGCGGCCGATGTTAAGCGGGACTTTCAACCTTGTCGCCACCTGCATAAGAAGCGCGTGATTTCGTTGGAATTTTAGCCGGTGGATCGCCTTAACGGTAATCCTTAAAATACATAGAATGAAATATTCAACATGTTTGACGTACTAGATCAACACTAATCTACATTTTAACCTAAAAAACCAATTTTGACAAAAAAGAACTAAAATAAACACACCAGTTAGGGCCAGTTTTAACAAGCTTCCAAATTTCTGTGACGTAACGAACCGTTTCGTTAACGGACCGTTATCAGTTCATTTATTATCTAGAATAATTGACATTCGCTTATCATTACTTTCACTGTTCGATAAGGAATTCATTTCACAAATGAAAATTACATATTTTATTTTTAAATAAAATAGTGCACGGTTTCAAATAAGCGATCGCCGGTCAACAACTGACAGCTGTCAAACGACCGGTAATCTGACGAACATTTATAAAACGCTGAAATCGGGCGGTAGACCAAATATAGTTAAAAATGGTATCAAGCGTTACGAACGGATGTTCATAAAATCGGCCCTTCAAAATTAACCTCCAAAACATTTACGTAATTCCTAAGATATGTAACCGTATTTTACAGGATTTTCTTTAATTTTCATTTCAGATTAGTAATTTTGTTTGTAATTCTTAAGTGCATATTTTGAATTAAATTGTAAAAATGTTTGTGTGTAGATATTATGTTCATATTAGAGTAGATGTAACCAATGTACATTTATTTTAAGATGATTTTTGAAAGATTAAAAAAAAATAGAATTGTAGACGGTTGACATTTGTCACACAATATCGGATCATTTCTACGACTCGTTTACCGGCCTCTGTATTTCCTTCCTTCTACAAAATGGGTCTCTTCAAGACCCATGTTGTAGAAGGAATGATTGAACATGGGTCTCTTCAAGACCCATGTTCAATCATTCCCATTCTCAAAAATCGACCTACAAAGCATTCTCAAAGACTTTAAAAAATAATTTTTTTTAAGTAAATCAAATTTAATAATGTTGTTTTGCAAGTATCTCATTTTTTAATTATTGTTACAGCTGTTTCGGCGATCAAAGGCATTATCAAACTTAGCCATTTTTATACTGTCAAAGTTTGAAAATAGCTCAGTTAAATGAGGTTCTACCGAATAAACACAATAACAATTAATTTCTTGAAAGATAACATAGGCCCCGAGGGAAATTATTTTCCTCAGGGCCTCCTGTATGGAGGTAATGTAAATAAATAAATATATTATTATCTAAATTATTATTACCAGCCTTTTATATGGAAAATACACATTTGTGGAGTGTTAAACGAATTGGAAAATGTATGTATATATTCATAAGACTTAAATATTATTAGAACAGAAAACCTAATAAAAAGAGTGTACTATGAAATTGTTCAGTATATTTTACAATATGAAATTGTTGGCTGTGGTGGGGTGGGAGGGATTATATGAAAATATTTTAAATCCTCTTAAAATAATTCAAAGATTGATAAATAAGTTAATTTAAAGAAAACCATCAACATTTTCCAATGAAGACCTTTTTACAATATTCAATATACTTAAAGTTGATCAAATATATGAATATCAAATATTCAAAGAAAAAAAAGTTAAATAATTTACAAATTCTATGTATCCGAAAGGTATCAGCATAATATCAAAATCCTACAATTCAACACTAAGCATACACATACCTCTTTATAAGAATAACTTTTTTTAACAATCTTCCTTCAAATCTTAAAATTCCATGAATTTCAACATAAATTAAAAATTCGATGAAAAACACAATTTGTAAAACACCACTTTTATTTGAATTAATAACGATAGCTTTCGATCGATCCCTGACGATCGCTTTCGATCGATTCCTAAAGAAGCTTCGATGAAGCGAAACCTGGTTGGCGATCGTTATTAATTCAAATAAATGTGGTGTTTTACAAATTGTGTTTTTCATTTAATATATAATGTCACACCACAAAGTGTTTGCTTCCTTCGAAAAAATAAATTGAAAAATTACCTCAAACTACTTTAAGAGTCTTTTATTCGTTATTATTATTAGGTTTTTCGACTTCGTAATTTTCCACAACCTTCCCTTTTCTTTTCTTTAATACTTTTACTATTTATAATTTACTAATTTTTCACGATTAATTCTTATTTTCCTGCTGTACTGCACAACAATGTTTTATGTTACGATCTTATTATTTAAGGGAAATTCCCTCACCAAACACAAGAACCTCGTTTCTTTATGGTGAGGAACAGCAATATTACGTTTTTTGTTACACTATATTAATCATGTTTTATTTATGTACTTATTTGTAAAAAAAATAAAATATATATTTTTTAAATTATATGTAATTAAAACTATGGAGGAACTATAAAATAAATTATAATAAAATCGAAGTGGGAGCCTTAGCACGGGTAAAACACCCAATGAGGCCCACATTATCAAATAATCGGTGCGGTGGTTAATAAATTATCGTTACCACAATTTAAATAATTGTAATTGATTTGCTCAAATATGCAGGGATAAAATAGGAAGGGTATGATGGAATCCAAAGACTTATCCTTTATCCTTATTTCTCCACAAGCCTCTTCTTTGACTGTCGATGCACTGAGCACATAAATAATCAATACTCATTTATTACAAAATATAGACGATATTCATCTGCAGCGGGATCACACAATACAAATACCACGGCGGCGGCGAATACAATACGAATATTGTTGCGGGTTGCGGGTGCGAAATTAATGCGTAGTGAACGAAATCACAGCGGACAATGATGCGGGTAAAGTCGATGGACTAGGTATGGATTACAATTGGGTAGGTTTACATAAGGATGCACATTTTTGTGCAAATCAACTATTAGGTTATTCAAGTTGAACCGTAACCGGCGCAACCAAATAATGTCAATATGTCTAATAAATAAATAAAAATAAAAATTTAAAGAAAATTAAGTCGCTTTCTACCCGTCTCTATTCAGCGAAAGCGTGCGTAGTTGGGATTTACGATTTGCTTGGGTTCAAGCATTTTCATTATTAGGTTGTTTATAAAACATATTCTTAACTAATCAATATCGAGGTCGAGTATTTTTTCTTTCCGGAAATCTTTTTCTTAGGGGGCATCTAAATAGTTTTTCTTTATTTGGTATTATGCAAATGAAGTAATTCAAGCCAAAAGGCTGCAGAGATCCGTAGTAAAGTGGGTGGCACCAAGAGGGTAAAATTAACATCAAAAGAGAGGATTTCCATCGTTTATAAATATTTATTGTCTCTCATCGCGAAGACTTGGTAATTTTCTATGGATAAATATGCTCCGAGATTCCGTTACTTCGCCTCGCGACAAAGGAGAGAACGATTGAAAAAAAATGTTTGAATATTTTTTGCGGTAATTCTATGGTAATACGAAACAGTCGGCTTTTTAAAGTGGCTTTGAATTCGAAACAAAAATAAATAATTTGACTTAGCTTACGAAGAAAAAACGGTTAAACGATGTTGGTGTTTAACTTTTTCTGGACAAAAGACTGATTTAAATATTTAAGCGTTAAATTTTATAGCATAATTGTGAAACCGAAAGAATTTTTGTAATGAAAAATGTCTTGTCAGAGTGAGTTGTTGTTGAATTATTTATTATGATTTCCGTATTATTTCGTGTGCAAAAAACATCATATACTTTTATAATCAAATACTTGTTTTCTGTAAGCAGCTTTCCGTAGACGATAATATGTGCATAGAGTGGAGTATTTTTTTTTAATAATTATAAAACGAGAGTTTGAACTCTCAAGAGCCAATCGAGGCACTTATCTATACATATTTAACAAAAACATTTATTTCGGATCTTTCAGCAGTGATTTTCTGAAAACAGAGACCACTCTGAAAATCGAGATATTGATTGAGAAATGATTTTTTTTTACATGAACTCCACACAGGAGGCCTTGAATAAAATAATGTCTCCCGGTGCCTATGTCATCTTTAAGGATGCTAAATTGAGGGTTTATTTGAGGAGAGGAAAGATTGAACATGGGTCCTGAAGATAAAGTCATAATGCAAGTCATTCCACAGCCGGGTTTTACAATTCAAGAACGATTCTCATGTGATAAATGTCAACTGTGTATAAATGTTGGGTGCGCGTTTGGCGTATTTCACGACTATGCTGAAGGAATCAATTAGGCTAGTTACTCAGAGCACCTTCATTTGAAATACCAGTAGAACAAGATGGCATTCCTACCTGACGCCGGTGCTCCAAAGATTGCAATCCGTTAGTTAAGGGGAACGGCTGCGGTGCCTGTTTCATACAAAACTGAATATTGGATTGGAGGCCAAGATATCCAACCGAACGGAATGATCTATCAAATGGACCGCCCGTTAATGTACAGTCAAGGGATTTTTAGGTATTTTGGGGGTCCAGATTAAAAGTGGGGCGTACTCGCAATTTGTACAGTCAGCAGTTGTGTACTATTCCAGTATCCGCGGACTATATACAGTACGCCCAGCTTCTGGGAGGATAAATTCACTCTGGCTTCGATGGAGCTCCTGTCTGAGCTGGTCACTTGAAGTTACACCAAGCACATGAATGGAAGGCATGTTGGGAAGATTACTTCCATTGAAGAAGATCACATTGTCTTTTCGACCCCTTTTAGACGTAATCTGATATGATTGGGTCATTGAAATATTAAATTCGACGAGGATTCTTATCCCAAGACGAAACCCTCTCGAGGTAACCGTCCATTCTCTGCTTCAAGGCCCTCCAAGCCATCGGAGTTAGTGTGCCTATTGGGGACTTGTCAAACAAAAAGCTATCATGGAATGTACTATCACCCGCATAACAATAAATTGGTGCACACGACACAAGGTGTATTGCGTATTCCAATAAAATGATTACCCATCCACGCGCTGACTTTGCACCAATTAATACTTCCAATACTCCATACTGTTCTGAGTTAACGGGAATTTTGCTTTCCAAATCGGGGAAATGTTTTGAATTTGGGGGAAGGAATGGAATGATTATAGCCTAATCTGGAATTAATGATCACTCAACGAAATTCAAATGTATATACGAGTATTTAGATCTAAATCAAACACCCTGTACTTAAAAAATCGATGAGGAGATGTGTATTACGAAATCCAATGGGATAAAGAATTAAACGGGGTTAATATGCAGAAGCAAAAGCAGAAGGTAGTAGTATTTGTGGGGGGTGTCGAGACGGTAAGATTGGCGCCGGATCCCAGCGTCGCGACGCCGAAGAAACGAGGACAGGTGGAACGCCAAACTGTGTGACTAAATAAATATTATAATTTTGATTTTTCTCTTTAGTTTTATGTCAGTAACCTTTTAAATCAGTTAGGGCCAGTTTTATAACCGAACTACAAAATTTCTGTTGCGTAATAAACCGTTTTGTTAACGGACTGTTAACCGTCCGTTTTTTATCAAAAATAATTGTCATTCGCTTGTCATCATTTAACAAATGCAAATTACATACTATCTTTTTAATTAAAATACTGAACGGTTTTAAATAAGCAATCGTCTGGCAACAACTGATAACTATCAAACGACCGGGAATCTGACGAACGTTTATTAAACGGCGAAATCGGGGGGTAGACCAAATGTTAGTTAAAAAATGGTTTCAAGCGTAACGAACGGATATTCATAAAACCTACCTTTATAGCAATATCATAACTGTTCGTCTACAGCGTATTCCATGATACTTTGAATGCGTTGCTCGCCAAACTGATAATTCAAACCTGCAGAAGCTGACAATGTAAGACAGAAGAAGCAGAGAAAAATCACTGATAACAAATACCTTAAAAATAATGCGGCACTTTCCAGAGTGATCAAAGACCACCGTTCAGAATCAAAACGTTGCTCGAAATGGCTTTAGGCGTGCTTAGTGACGAGTTCTAAATTAGTAGTTACTTTCCAATATTTATTTTTCTCATCTCCTTTTTACTACCATCAGCCTTACAACATACCCCGATTGGGGATGCCATAGTCTCACTGACTCCTGATCACACAAAAAGTGAAATTAAATTGCTAACCATGAATATGGGTGTAACATTTGATACGTTTAATAAAATAAGAGGTTTTTATAAGAATGAAAGCGCAATGATTTTACACAAAATAAACGGATTTTTCAAAATTCCATAAAAAAATTGTACGATTACATCTTTTCTGTTACAAATATTATTGTCAATACCCAAATGCGAGATTGAAAAAAAATGTAACCAGGTATTTTATAAAAAGAGGTTCTCATTGTATTACATTAGGAAAGCTTGAAACATGAAAAGCGCAAACCTAATACCTTCCCTCCATGGTTTCGTAAAGTATAAAGTAAAATGTATTATTTTATTGACCTTGAACATTCTTTCCAGCACTGTTGGCTTTTGTTTCAATTTTTTTTAAATATAATTATGGTAAAAAAGGCTTTATGTTTTTATACAGCCTTTTCCCGGAAAAATACTCTTCGCTTTGTTTTTTGGTCGGTCTTTTTCTACAATTAAATTCTTAAAAAACTCTTTTAAATCTAAAAACTTCTTGAAGCATTGCAGCGATATCGACCTTAAGAGAGGGAGTGGTATTTTCTTTATTTTTTTAAATATATTTATTATTTATAATTTACAAAATTGTATACATGGTAAAAAGAGTAGGTATGCAAGTACTAAAAACGTTTTTTTTTTATTTATTTATATAATCCTTTTAGTTTCTTTTTTAATTTTTATTTTATTTTTTTATATCAATACCACACGAGAGTCCCAACTGCTCTCAACCGTCTGAAGCCAGTGAGACTATGGCATCCCCAATTGGGGAATGTTGTGAGTCTGAAGGTATTGGGGTGGGGAAGGAGAAAGGGATGAGGAAGGCGGGGAAATACCTGGCTATTCAGATTTGGTCACCAAACACGGCTAAAAACCATTTCAAGCAACGTTTCAATTCAGAATGGTGGTCTTTCATTATGGCGGTACTGAGAGTATCTTACATTCTGGAACATGAGCAAATTTGCTATATATTATTTTAAAATCAATTAATTGTGAAACAGAACAAATTACTTAAATAAAATTTACTTGAGATTTGAACGAGGGCCTTTGGAATATCTCCCTAATTACTACTGGGGAGTACTGTTATTTTATTATACATTTAATTAATTTCAAGAGTATTACCATGAACATGACATTCTGGTGTTTATACACTAATTTCAAAAAAATAAATTAAAAATGAAATTTTAGAAATAAAATATACTCGTATCTATGCAATGTATGTACATAAACAAATATGTGTTTTTTTCTAAGTTTGTTGAGGAATAATTATAACTACCCTTTAATACGGTGGTTCGATCTCTGTGGAGAACACGTAAATGGTCCCTTTAGCGTGTATTGGAGCACGAGAGGCACGGGACTACTTCAGTTGATTCAATATATAAGCAGGAACCTTCGAATTCATCAAATTGTACATTAGATACATTTTTGGAAACTTCCTTCTGTTCGTAATGCTTAGTATCTTGTACCGATAAGTTTAGGAGATATATACTCGCGTCTCGGGACATCATAGCAATATCGGACATTATTGACGTGTTGATTTATTTATTTATTTAAAAAAAACCTAAGGACGTCCGATTAGTTTCCTGGTTTTGGATCCAGTGGTAACATATCTAAATACCGAGTGAGAATTTTTTTTGTGGGATTTGGGTTAAAAAATAAATTACTATAATTCTGCATCTCATCCTAGAGTGGAACAAATTCTCATTGATTAAAAGACCAGGAGGCCTATTCTGATTATTTTTTAAGGAAAGTTCCTTATTCTTTTCCTTAGGCTTAAATACTTCTTGCTTAACTATGAAATAGCAAAAAAAAGCTAAAGAGATTATTTTCAAACAAAAATTGATGAAATATCTTCAAGTGACACAATGTTTTGAACCGAAACTTTTTCAAACAATTTAATTATATAATTATATAGTGTGATAAATTTATATTAAAATGAAGTAACAATAGGTTTTCACTTAAGTATTTAAATTATTTAATTAGAATAAGTTAAATTACAAGGTTAGCCTATGTGGCTGGGATGGTGGAAGGGAGGGGAAGGGAAAGGATCTAATCCGTGTAGGGTAAAATGTGTTGTGTGAATGTAATTTATTGATTTAACTTTTCAAATTGTGAAGGTTGAGTTAAATAAGTCCAACTCACTGCATGAAGTGTTAAAAATGTGTGAAGCGCTAAATAAACTTGTTTTTGTTTTGGGTTAGTGTTGCATTAAAGGAGGATTAGTGTGTGGTTCTGTCTGATTTGTCTGTTGGGCACTCTTCATTTAATTTGTTTAAGTAATTCAGGACAATCTATAACAGTGGTCGTTATTTTTTGTAAAAAGTGTACGTTTGTTGAATTTCTACGGTTTTCCAGTTATAATGAATGTTAACCCCTGAATGACAGCTGACAGCTGACAGCTGTCATCCAGAAGAACCGAAACTGCAGTTAAACAAGTCCTTAAGCCTGAATAAATGGAATTTTCCCTAAAAATATAAAATAAGCGTTCAGCACGGCTTTGTTATGAATCGTGATAGGATTAAAATAGCAAGGTTAACAGAAACAGAACCCTCGTTCATATATCTAACATGGATAATTTTTCAAAAGGGTTAGGCACAGGGTATGGAGGGCCACACAAAACAGGGTTCATATATATAAAATAAAAATATATTTTTTTTAATAATATTTGGGAAGCCGTGTACAACGGAGGATGATATATGATCTGTCGCACCGTCTAAGATTCAGGATGCCGATTTACTCCGTGAAATATGCCGATCTAACGAGGCGTACCTTATAGAAACCGGCGTAGTGTCATTCCTCATAGCTGCCGGACTAAGTAACAAATAATATAAAGAAGATAATTATAAAGGCAAGTATAATATCATAACATGTACTACAGGGTGACACTAAATTATTTAAAAAATATTAAAAATTTATCTGACTATTTCCGTGTTACTATTCCCACTTTCAAATAACTCTAATTAATGATTGCGCAGTATTTAAAACTGATAAAAAAATTAAAGTTTGATATGATAAAATTAATCGTTAAATGGTATCGTGTGTTAGAATTACAAGTTCCCTATATTATATTCAGTGACCGGTAAGTGGGTAAGTTGGCATCGGGTTTGGGTCTCACCCAGGCATCGTGAATTCAATTCCTCGGCTGGCTAAGTCCTCCATTACGACACAAGCAACATCTTCCGCTTAATGGATCATGTACACAATACACGTTTCACACAAAATATAGGAATGATAGTGCCAATATTTCAAAATAAATATGGTCAACGAACCCTTGAATACATTGTACCATTTATATTTAACAAATTGCCATACAAATTTAAAAACAATAGTCCTATGATGAAATTCTCACTGATGTTAAAGTGTTGGCTTTTGGAAAGTAACCTTGAGTATTGATGGTAACAAATATGACGGTCTCCTTGGTTGTATAGCTCCTAGATATCTGGTGTATTTACTGTTACGGTGTTACTATTATATTTAAGTCTATCCTCATTGTAACCAACCTGTACTGCTGTTTTATGTATATATTTTAAAATTTTTTATTTCTTAATCTATTTAATACTTACAGATGCTTTGATATTTCTGATATTTACGTAATAGTTATATTTTTGTAATATTAATGCTTTTATAATGTTGATATTTTTATAATATTCATACTTTTATAATATTGGTACTTTTATAATTTTGATATTTTTTATGATATTGACATTTTTATAATATTATTTAAATCGGTGTTATAAAATTGGACTCTAGTATCTCATTAACAAAACTGTAATGCTTTTACCATTATTTTCTCTTTAATTTTTTTTTCAACTTATGTACATCACAAGATGCATGCGCCTAAATATAAAAAATTTTGCCCTCCATTTGTATGATGATTGTAATTTATTGTTGTATTATATTATATTGTTGAAATAAACTCCTGCTGACAAGCTACTTGCAGTGGCTTAGCGGGTATAAGTTCCCACTGTATATAATTACTATTATACAATAAAATAAAAAAATGTGCTGGTAGTAGGAGATTTTAGAATATTGTGAGGTTATTCGTAACCAGGGAATATTTGTCTTTCCTTTACAAAAAAAAAGAGTAGTCTACCAATTTGTTAAGATTCAAAATATCACTAGACAATATACAGTAAAGGATAAAAAAAACTAAAATAAATGTACAGGCTCGAAACATACAAATAAAATAGAAACACATAACAACGTTTTACAAGAGAGAAATATACTTACATCACCGTCTGCAAAGCTTAAGTAAGGCTATCAGAATAGAGTTGGTATCTATGATAAATGGTTTTCCAAATAGCTTTAATAATTTCTTAAAATAAGATCTCCGAACATAATTTCGAGATTTGTCCAAAGCGCACACATGTCTTAATTCCTCGAGCAACTTGTTATAGCTGGTGTTAGCAATGTAATCCAATGATTTCAGTCTGTAATTAGTAGAAAGTATTTTTGATATGTGTAGTTTGTGGTGTTGCCGTGTATATGTTCGTGAAAGTCGTGATTATAGTTAAGCTTTATATTTGTGTTAGTATAGTATTAAATCATATTTAAAATAGTGTTTTTATCTCATGGCTATAATAAACGGTAATACTGGTGCCGGTAGATATTTATTATCTTGTTTACTGTGTTTAATAAATAATAAGTTTTTTTTTTAACATAATAAATTATTATTTTTTAGTATACTGTGTATCCTGACGAGCAAAGCTTCACTTCCGAAACATGTTGATATTTATATATTACACGGTGGTGTAAACAAAGAATTTTTATATAGATTGTTACATAACGACAGAAAGATCCTAAAAAGACTCTAGCCACTCGTCAAAGAACAACGGTAAAAAACGACGTGAGCGCCACATTTGCCATAACGGCAGCTTGCACGCCCACACGCCGGCCACTTTTTTCTCACCAGGCTTCCGGATGACATCTCTGGTCCGCCGCCTACTGCGTTTCTAAAAGAACGCGCGAGAAGCCATTTTGGCAGCCGCAAATTGTAGCGCCATATTATCATGCATGCTGGATTAACACCCACTGTGTGAGATTGCATTAGTATAACCAAAGAGCTCCGGTACATGGTGACTCTCTCGTAAATATAATTTAACTTCAGTGTAATGATGTCCAAGCCCGAGGCTTCCACTAGGATCCCTTTGCCGCCACGATCATGACTGTAAGCTGACTTTGTATTTCCTCTTTTGTGTTGTAACTTATTCGAGTCCCCGTTATCATGCCCGTTTAGAGAATATCAGAGAGAATAATCCCCCGTAACTTCCATTTGAGGTTAGGCTAGCTTTTGATTATTGTAGCATAACTTACCATGTCTGTACCTTCTCCTGAATAAACTCTGAGTCTGAAAGCATTTAGTAAATTCATTTGGCGTAGTATTAGAGTCCCCGACCCCAATTATAAGACTGCCTGTCGGCCTACGGCCCTGCAGAGGAGGTTCTTGACCTTCCGAAACTGAGCTAGTCGAAGGTCCAGAGCCGAGCTCCCTGTCGAGACACCACCCTCGGGGTAAGTCTAAACCAATGAACTGTCTTCCGTAACCGCTCTTTCCCAACCTTCCTCCTTTCCATCTCCTTCACACAACCTCCAGTCTTATATTTATTATAACAAGATTTTATTAATAATGACGCCAAAAAATAATTATTATTACATATTCATGATTATAAATTTTTCCTGAAATCATTATTTTCATAAGAACAGAAAATATAAGTGATTAAGTTCTTTTAAATTATTTTTTTCTGTCATATGAGCACACCAATAAAATTTAAAATAACCTTTTTTTTCAAATGCAAAAAGGCATGCATTTCAAGGATTAAAATGAAAGTGATAAAAATCTAAGGCCCTTTTTAAAACTCTTCATTTGACCGGTTAGTAGCCGAGTCGACAAATTCGTTGCGTTCCCTTCGGGCGTCGCGGGTTCAATCCTTTCCTAGCCACGTCCTTCATTATTGCACATGCGAAAATTTCCGCTTATTTTTATGGTAGAAGTTTTCAAATATGTATTGGTCATTCGGGTTTTTCAAGATAGAAAAAAAAATAATAATCGAATTCCGAAAACCGTAACAAGAAAAATAAATCCACTTAAATTTAAAGAATCGTAAACTGACAACCAAATTAAGTTTAGTAGCCGAATTCCTGTCGGACTGCTAATCAAAAAAAGACGACATCCGAGGCCAGGCGGTGATCCTCAGGAAATCCAGAGGTGGCGGGATCGAGGCTTTATTTTTCATCAAATATTATATGAACTATTTAAACAAAGGCGGTATATTTGAGGCACATTCCAGAGTGGAGATACTCCGAGTGTCGCACTGGTGAAGACCACCATTCAAAAGCGAAACTTAAAACGGTTGCTTGAAATAAAAATAGCAATATTTCGTGACCAGACCTGAATAGCCACTTTTTTTTTTAAATTTTCCTTAATCCCTTCTACTTCTCTTCCTCATTCTATTAATCCTCACAATATACCCCATTGGGGGATGCCACAATTCTACTGGCTATGGACAATTGGAGCTCTTGCGGTTTTCACATTTAAATGACCTAAGAAAAAAAAAACTTCTAAAAACAAGATAAACATCAGTAAGGCCACCTGAAATACATGTAAGAGAAAATGTGAATTACCACCACTTGATGAAGTTCCTGTCAGGCTGCTAATTGGACTAACCATTAGAAGTTCTTTGTGAAACGCGTCGATCCAATCTGCGGTGGCCACTGTGAAGAATTTTTTTATATTTTTTATACCGCACAAAAGTCCAATTTGGTCCCAACTGTAGTGAGCCAGTGAAACTATCGCATCCCCAATGGGGGTATGTTGAATAACTGAACGTGCGGGGAAGGTACGGACATGCGAAGAGGAGAATTGGGATGAACCTGGCTATTCAAATCTGGAATGATAATCCTTCACTAAGACCAAATTGAGAGATTCGTGCCGCAAATATACTACATATTATTCAGTACCTTTAAATGCACCAATAAAACAGATTAATTAAATAAATGGTAATTATTTCTAGTTGGGACTGGGTAGAAAAACTCGTAATTTTTATTTGGTAATTTTTAAAATTTCGTTTAATTTTTTGGTAAGCTTTTTTCTGTCTATAATTTCTTCAAACAATTAGTAATAATTTTTTTTTCTATTTATGAAACTGACAATACATGGTGGAATTCCATTATAATGATATAATAAAACACATATAAAACTTATTTCCACTTTTATTTTATTTCACCGTGACCGGTTTCAGCTTGTTAAAGCCATCTTCAGACTGGTAAAAATTAATCCTGATCTACGGTTTATATACAAAACATGTGGGGGAGGACGGGTGGGTAGATAATACAAGGGATTTATTCTATTACATGGGTTAACCCATGTAGGGTTTTCTTTATATTTGTTACTAAGTCGTCTTTGACTGCCGACTTTCCAATTATGCTGGTTATTCTCAGTAAGCTTTATTACCTCTGGTTTGTAGTTTACTTTAATATTGTTTGGGGAATACCTTACAAGTAATGTGAATTATTAACACCCTAATGTCGTTGTTGTCTTTCGTAGTAACGTAGCTTAGAAACTACCAGAAGCTGGGCGTATTGTACAGAGCCCGCAGATACTTTAATAGTACACAACTGTTGACCCTGTACAAATCGCAAGTGCGCCCCATTGTAGAATTTGGCAGCCACCTCTGGTCGGGAGTCCCAAAATATCTGAAAAAAAACCTTGACTCTGTGCAGAAACGGGCGGTCCGTTTGATAGATTCGCCTATCTTAACAAATGGGTTGCAATCTTTGGAGCACAGATGTCGGGTGGGAATGCTGTCCTTGTTCTACCGGTATTTTAATGGAAGATGCTCCGAGGAACTAGCGTCATTGATCCCTTCGGCACCGGTGCATAGTCGGAAAACACGCCAAACGCGCGCCTAACATTTGCACACGGTTGACATTTGTCACACGAGAACGGGTCGCTTCTACGACTCGTTCTTGTGTTCCCGCCGCTGTGGAATGATCTGCCGGCCTTGTGTTTCTCCATCTCAAGACCCAAGTTCACTCCTTCCTATCCTCTCTAAAAGATCCTCCACACAGCATCCCCAAAGATATAGGCCTTGAGGGAAATTGCTTCTCCTTGGCCCCTGTGTGAGCATTGTAAAAAAAAAAACCTCAAACCCAATTATAAGACTGTGGTCGCTACACTGCCTTGAGCGTGAGAATTTTTTGCTGCTGCCGATCTCAGCTAACCAATGTATGGACCAGACTTCTCATCTAAGAGGCCATCTCCAGGGTAAGTCCTGCCGATATAATTGTCTCCCATAACATCCCCTTGAAACCTAACCTTCCTCTTTCCCATCTCCCTTCCCCCCATTTTTATAATAACCTTCAGCCCTACACATCCCCCAATTGGGGATGCCATGGTCTCACTGACTCCAGACGGTTGGGAGCAGTTGGGACTCTTGTGCAGTATTCATATAAAAAAATATATAATTTAATTAATTTATTTTTTTCTCTCCCTTTACACAAACTAAGAACCTTATAACATATTTTAAATGTGAGACAGCATAATAATTATATTTACAATAGGTTCTAAGGTTCTTAGTTTGGGTTTAAAGAGAAAAAAACTCTAATTTTACCAAGCTTTAGGCTGCTCGCTGACGGTCCGGTGAGGAACGAACATTTCACTCGTTACTGCAGACACTGCACAGAAAAGTCAAGTTCGCTAAAGTATGGCAACGGTTTGCAACACAGTCCATTGTGGGACTTTTCTGCGCAGTGTCTCCAGTAGCGAGTGAAATGTTCGTTCCTCACCGGACCGTCAGAGAGCAGCCTTAAATGAATTTATACGCATTATTTTGCATCTCCTCCCACGTAAAGAGTTGTTACTTGTTGTAATTTAGTTAAAACGAAGTGTTCTTTCAATAATCTATGCGTATTTAGAACAAATATGAATTGTAAAACTTAAAAAAAAAAAAGTTTTAAATTTTTTTTTGCTTAACTTAAAATGTATGGAAGTATTATTTGTCTAACGTAATATTATAAATACTGAATATGGCTGCGTAAATTCTCCTTCACTGCATTATTTAGTATTTTTACATACACAAAAAAATTTAACATATTTTGATGGATTTTAATCTCAACTGCAAATATTTATCTGAAACCGTTCAAATATTAATATTATAATGTTTTCGATTGAACCCAATTAAAATACTTGCAGTAAACACCCGAAGTGAAACTAGAAAAGTAACTTGCTTATGCTCCAGCGGACTAATCGGAAATATATTACCATTATTATTAAAATAAGGTTCGTCTACAGGCAGCGACTTGTACGTGCAAAAGTTTACGCAAACACAGAATATTGTGCGGCGAATCAAGCGTTTTCAAGTGTATGCAAGCCATTAGCGCATTATGCAATTTTGCTGGCTTAACGTATTTACTTACTTGTGCAAATTAGACTATATTTAGTTTGCTCAAATTAACGTTTGTGCAAGTCATTTGAGCGGTATACCGTTTTATCGTCTTAACGGACATTGTGCAAATTAAGGTTTGTGCATGTAAGATTGAGGGTTAGATGGACCTCAAGGCTCTTTCTTCAAAATTTCAGGAGTCATTATAGGAATTTCACAACATTTCAGAAAATATTTGAGTACCCTTGTTGTTTGTTTTCGTAACACCTGCATATCTCGTAAACATTAGACCGTCCGTTGTGCCTCTTGCTCTTTAATGTATACGTCACATGAATTAGAAAGAGACATGCCAGAAGACTACTCAGTGGTACGGCCATTTACGCGGAATCGTCGTTATAATTCAATTATGTTTTTTGTGTGTCGCACCGAATGTAATACTAATAAAATATTTAGGAGGGCACAAATTTATCAAACAAAAACATGAAGAAAAACAAAATTTAAATTAAAGAAGTAGTTATTAATTGATAAACTAAAGTTTTTTTTCTTGTAACTGCTAAATCCCTCAATATTTGTCAAGTCAAAACATTTTTCACCAATAAAATGAAGACATAATTTGTCTCGACGCCACCTATTGAGGGATTTAGCAGTTACAAGCCTTCCTCATATTAATAAAGTTGGTTGTTTACAGGTGAAATATAATAAAAAACCGTAATTATTGAATGAAACACTAGTATATATTGATTAACTTGGCGGGTTTGCGATAAGCCGACGTAGCTCAATGGTAGAGCATCTGACCAGATATTAGAAGGGTGCAAGTTCGAGTCCTGCCGGCGACATTTATCTTTGCTCGGAAGGTTTTTTCAATTTGGATGAGTGTTTCAGGCTAATAATTATTGTTTATAAAAAGAAGTAGTCTTAGAAAGCGGTAGATGACAGCTTGTCTGCAGGTTCTACCAAAATCAATTAATCCTAATAATATTGCATTAACAAATTCACAGATTTTTTTTTGTTTCTATACGTATATATTAAACTTAAAAAGGATACTCATATTTAACTTAATTATTAGAGGTAAAACTTAATTTAAATTAATTATTAAGTAAACGAATTAAAAATTACTTTGTAATCACCACATACAACATGTTTCGAAAGCGATGCTTTTCTCCCCAGAAATATAGTATTCTGTAATAATTCAGGAATATACATACGAGTATATATTATTCTGTATATTCCTGATGAGGAAAGCATCACTTTCGAAACATGTAGATGTGTATGTATTAATAAAGTGGAGATTACAATTTTTTTTTAATAATGAAGCCACAAAGTGAATACCAATCATTTGACGAAATTATAATTATTTAGTATCCATAGATAAATATATAGGTTGATACACTTAAGTATTCAATGATACAGGAATTATAAATTGTTTTCGTGTTTAATTCGTAGAACTCCATTAATTTTTTTTTTTAAATTTAATGTATATCAAATTTAATAATGTCATTATTAAGTTCTGCAAGTATTTTTAGTTGTTATTATTGTGACAGCTGTTTCGGCCTGTTGTTAATGACCTTGCTGTTAATGGCCAGCTTCTAATGGCCTTAAACGCCGAAACAGCTGTCGCAATAATAACAACTAAAAATACTTGCAGAACTTAATAATAACATTATTAAATTTGATATACGTTAAATTAAAAAAAAAAAACAAGAATCGTTTAGTTATTACTACTCATAACTTAATTCTTTACATAATGATTTTTCATTACTTCCATAATTTTTCTTTCTTTCATTGATCCATCTTGTGCTTTATTGAAAGACTTCCGTACTTATTAACCACATTTCTATGGTTTTGGTATTTTTTTTGGTTAGAATAATGCAATAATTATACTTATAAATTTTTGCTATTTTTCATAACGAACAAAACAATCTGGATTCAATAAAAAATCCAAAACCACCCATTTATATTACCTAGAAAAATGTCGAAAAAATACTTTCTCCGTTCATATATTATGATGGCGATATCTCACAAACAATATCACATAGTCAACTCTCCCATTGAAGGGCCTGGGGACGTAAATAGTCGGTTGTAAGCCGAATTTCCATATGCCACATCACATAAACATATTGTAAGCGATTTGGCGTGGCCAGCACATAACTTTTACAAGCGATTGAAGGGTTGTTAAAAAACGTATCTGCGGATAGAATGGACCACTAAACAAGTTATTAGTACTTACTCCTTTCATCATACACATTAAAACCTCGTTTCATACATTCTGTTCTATTCTTCTGACGCTAGACATAAAAAGTTTGTCGGAGAAAATTAAGCTATTGAGCGGATTCAAATATTAATAATTATGTTATAGGGTGACGAATAATACTTTTTTACATTTCGGGTTTTTTAAGAGAAAACCCTACTGAGCAACTGTTGAGCCGAAATTTTGTCTCAAAACTTTTCAGATGCACAAATACGCTCTTCCCAACGAATCAATTTAAGATACTGATTTTTGAGGATTAAGTTCTGCTCAACAAAGGACTAGTTATAAAAAGTGTCAACAGGGTAAAAAAATGTCACCGAAATGTTAAATGTCATTATTGGTTTGCGATCTCTTTACGCGATCCAAATATTAAATGATAACAATTTTTTTCCATTTTCGAATGTGAAAAACATATTTTTTGTATGTTTACATAAAACTACTATAAAGCTACGTTTTTTCTTGTTTTTAATGAAGGAGAAACTTTAAATGCCAAATGTACAAAATGAGCAATGCACTTTCGCGGCATTAGGAAAAGTCAAGCGAACACTTTATTTTTAACATTCGACTATTAACTAACTATATTTACCATAAATACAACATTAACTCATCTCTCTTCATTTTGCAGTTGAAAGTTTTTACTTTTATGTCGTTTTATAAAGTGGGCGGGCAATAATTTATTGTCTATGAAAATGGGCGGGCACCTTCATAAACATCTTTGGTTGTTCAACGATAAAAAAAAATACTTTATAAATAATAGGCGAACAGAGCTTTGCTCAACAAAACACTTGGCTGATCGGTGCCTCAGATTGATCATTCGAAAAGTTGCGAAGAACGGCCGTAAATGTTTTGGTTTTTGCCTGACCGAGAAATTCAAATAAATGATGTCGGTCTGATATTATTAGGGTATTTTCTGAAGACAACTGTCACAGACAATTATGACTGATGGAGGGGAATTAGTTCGTAAATTGAAAGAATTAGAATATTTTACAAATATTTTATGTTTCCATTGTCCCATATTTTCCCATCTAGCGTTTTTTAAATTAATATACGCTTATGACATTACAGTAGAAAATTAATACTCCACGCTTTTTAAAACGAGTTTCATCAAGTTTTTCTTGAAGAACATGCAACAAAAATACTATAGCGTCATATTTAATTTCTGTTATTTAAAATTTATTAATAAATACTAAATCGCTAATTTACCTACGAAGAAAGGAGTCCGGGTTCCCGTTAAAATATCGTTTTATTTTCTTTTGTTTTCTAAACTCACATTTAGTACAATTTCGGAACCCACTGAGTAGTCACAATAAAAGAGTAGAAAATTAAAAAAAAATTAATAATAAAAAAACCTCTGATTCAACTGAATATTTTGATTCCCACCTCCTGTATTTAAATCCAGGCAATAATATGTCTAGATAGGCAATGTCAACTTTAACATACACTTCAATTTATATTACATTAATATGTTTTGGAAATACAAACGTAACGTGAATGTCAAAGTAAATAAATTAATAAAAATATTTATTTTATTCATACATACACATATAAAGGGGTCCTAAAGGATGCTCGTACGGACGTCATCCTCTTATGCCTGTGGTTTTCATACAAGGCGGGTGAAAACGAAGATTTTTATGCAGGATGATTGTCGATGACGCACGTACTAGCTCTCTCTGGAACCCCTTCATATATATAGGTAGAAGTGGTATTGTGCCCCACAGCTTGTTTTTTAGTAATAATAATATTTAGATGATTTGTTTGTAGCTCCGGCGTTGATAAACCGGTGAATGCTAATTGTTAGCCATAAGTAGTAATAATTGACTATAAATTATTTTTGTCTTTATTTCTTATTTCTGAGTTAAGTTCTGCAAGTATTTTATTTTATAAAAATATATGTATATATATATAATAATAATAATAATCATATCTATAATTAGTGGTAATATAGTGCACTGAAAAACACGAAAACATTAATTAAATATTTAATAAATCTAGTACAAGTCCAACCTCATAATTATCAACAAAAATATTGATATCCTTCCGTGTTTAGATGGAGAAAGTCAAATAGCAGCAGGATTACGTTTCCTCTGCGTATTATTGACGCCAGTGTGTCGGGAACTATCAATTGGGCGTCGTATATTTACCCCAGGCTTATATGTACGTCTCCCCCCACCCATTTTCCATTCCTCTTCCCCCCTTCCACTCCCCTCGCCAACCCTCCTTACACCAGTCCAACGTCGGGCGGGCATATCGTATCCTAGCAAAAAATGCCATAAGAAAATATCTATGTAAATCTCGCGGAATAATACGTCAGATTCGTAATGTCACCGAATATCTTTTATTATTTTTTTTGGCTTTATTGAGTTCGTCTGGCGTTGAAATGGATACTCTTATTTTATTTTTGATGGTTTGGTAAATTATTTTTCTGTTGTCTGTTTTTAATTTGTTTTTTTTTTTTTTAAATAAACCGTAATTTGGAAAAGGTTATTTTTAGATGCGGATTTGTGAAGGTTTCGGGAAATCGAGAAAAATGATGTTCCAACATCGATTTTTAACTGAGCGGTTTTTTTGTCAATACCTCATATGAATCCCAACTAATCGGAACCAGTGTGACTATAGCATTCGAATTAGGGCACGTTATGAGGCTTTCAAGGGAAGTTTCAATACTCAAAAAATGTTTTTTGTAATATTTTTGCACTTTTTATTAGAGTCCAGGAGTCCAGGTGCTCACAATCGTCTAGAGGCAGTGTCCAAAACAATGAATATCTACAATTAATTTCAAAGCTTTAAAAATTTCATAACTTGTATATTAGGCATAATAAAAACCCATTCATATTTTTCCTTAGATTTTATATATACTCGTATATATGGTATTGTAAAATTTATGTGTGCAGTGCCAGGGAACATTTATTCCTCTTTCTGTGTCAACTGTGGTTAGAGGTGCATAAATGTGGAGATAATCTTCTCTACCCAGTGAGCGGGCTGCCTATTGCCACTCTAGGCCTTGAATTAATAATAATAATTACAATAAACCCCTGTAGTTTCGCAGTATCACCTTAACACACGATGAAAATTTTGAGTTCGGGTTTAATTTATTCACAATTTTTTTCTTGCAATAATCTTTTTCTTCTTCTTCTGTCTTCTTCTCTTAAAATAATGAATATAGAGAAGAATGTCCCCGTCGGCCGGTGTGTGTTTGTTTTGTATACAAATCTACAGTTTTTTTCCGAGGTTGATGAAATTTTGCACACTTGACATTCAAAACAAGTTAAAGGTCATTAATTGCATGAGATATCGAAATAATCACCCCCATCCCCCTTTCCACCCCTTAAAGCAGAAATTTGGCACTCTTTGATGAAATTTTGCACACTTGACGTTCAAAATAAGGGGAAAACTACTGAAATAGTGATAATAACTCCAAAACATTCATTAGTAACAAATAATTTATTTGATTTTCACAATAAGAAAACACATTGTGGATTGACACGATGAATTAAATACTTTGTTTGAATCCACTTTCATTTTCGTATAAATACGTCGATTAGTTTTGATTCGACCGCATAGTATCTTCAGGACTTATAGTATATTTTAACTGCTAAACATCAGTCGAATCGAAACTAATCGACGTATTTATACAAAAATAAAAGTGGTTTCAAACAAAGTGTTCTGTCCAATTAAATAATTTACTATCGAAATAATGTCAATATTTATATGTGAAAGCTACCGACTTTGCGGCATTTATCAATGCTGCACTGTGCTATTTAATAGCCAGATACTTCATCTCTCCCTTCTCATTTTCCCCATCTCCCGCCCCTCCCAAATTTACTTCCGTCTCACAACATGCCCAAATTAGTGGTGCCATATTTCAACAACCCCCAAGTGTTGTGAATCCCCGTATGCCCTAGATTTAACACCATTGTCTTGATATTAAGATAGTAAATTATATTTACCTGTAATATTAACCGGGAACAATCAATGTGGAATCTTTGAGAAACAGCGTTTATTATTATAATTTTTTTTTTTATATATTTATTTCTTGCTAAAGCAATCCCGATGAGTTTCAATACTCATTTTATTATTTTTTATATAAAGCAGTCACTTTGTGGTTAGACATATTTAATAAAAATAAAACATTAACTTCGTTTATAACCACGAGAATTTAATTTAATTTTGTTAGGACCGACCGGTTTCGCTTAACATAAGTATCGTCAGGGTAGAAAATTAAACTGGTTCTGGGGGTTTATGGTAAACCAGTTTAATTTTGTACCCTGACGATCCTTATGTTAAGCGAAATAAAATAAAATAAAATTCTCGTGGTTATATACAAAGTTATCGTTTTATTTGTATTAATAAATGTTTGTTTAAAAATCGTTATTTTCTGAATTGTGTAGCAAACAAAAAATGATTCTTCTTATTTTAATATTAGAAAAATACTATTTCCCGTATTATTTTCACGACTTTTACATTATTGTATGCTGAAACAAAATTCTCAATTAAAAAGTATTTTTTTTAGCATAAAACGTTTTAAGAATTCTCTTGAAATAATTTTCCAGCTCAACGGGTTTTCAGGAGAAAGCCAGAAATAATACTTCATATTATTTTTACAGCGCTCTACAGCTGAATTTCTCAAAGACGCGGCACGCAGGATAGGCAGAGAAGACAGACCGCCAAACAACTCATTATTGGCATACACTTTTTGCTTCATTCACATTCATAGATCGTCTCTTATATTTTCTTCTGTTATTGCGACATCTACCCGGGTTCTTCTTTCACTTACATTCGCGTCATGTATTTTCCCTACACTCTTTTCTTCGCTCATTCACTCTACATGCCCAAACCATCTAAGCATCTCTTTCTTAATCTTACTCATTACGATTACATCAGCCTTGCATTCTTTACGAACATCAACATTTTTCACATGATCATGCATGGTTTTACTGCACATTCGCCTCAGATATTTCATTTATTCGGCATTCAGACTACTTTCATCCTTCCTCTGCCAGTTCCATGCCTCACTACCATACATCAGAGTTGGTGTCAGCACTCCATTGTGGACTGCTAGCTTCACTTCTTTGGCCAACTTTTTATTAGTGCCAACCGCGTTCAGTCCTTTGTTAATGGAGTTTCCTGCATTCACCCTTATTTCAATATTTCAGTTTTTCCATCTCTCGCCAACATTCTTCCCAAATACACAAACTCATCGATGGGCTCCAAGTATTCATTATTCATAACTTTATTGCACATTGTTTTTGTACTCTCTCTTTCAAACACCATGAGTTTAGACCTACTTACATTCATCATTAGCTCATTCTTAATACTAAATACGAAAGACTGTAGATCTTCACTGCTCTTAGAAATCAGCACTGCATCATCAGCATACAACAGGTAATATACTTTCCGATTACTCATTTTCATTATTATTATCTGAATTTATTTTTTATGAGAAAGATTCTTTACATATATGAATGGTTTATTCTGAGTTCTGTGTTATTTTCAGTATGTTTTTATATGGAAAGATTCATATTTCTTAACAAGATATTGAAACAATTATCGTATCTTGAATGAACTTAGTAGGCGTGGGTAAAATAATTTTATGGTGATTATGAATCTAAGAAGTCACGCTATAATAATAGTAATGTAGGGGTTGTGCAATGCGATGTAGTCGATATACTCATTATAGTACCTACACAATCTATATATAGTTGTAACAGTAGCTGAAACGGTAGGGGTAGGGGTAAGGGTAGGGGTAAAACAAACCTCAAAGCCTTACTCTAAACCATTCTTAACCCTGGGCAACGTCAGGTGCTTCAGCTAGTAAAGTATGAAACATAATAAAGATAGGAAATAAATTTGCACAATGATGCACACATAATATGAAAAGGAAAGAGGGATAATACAAAAAAAAAACAATAAAAAGAAAAATGATATTCACATCATAAGTTCATCTAATGTAGGTTTTTGGAGTATCCAATTTTTTTGTATTGGAGCATTTAACCACCCGATATGCGGCTTTTATTAGAGCATCTCGGGAATTTAGTAGTTTGCATCGGGAGTTGGCCACTTTATGCCTTGTTTTAGTATGAAAACGGTTTATTCTGCCGTATATGAACATTTCGCTGGCACTGCAAAACCTCGGTAACCGAAACAATTTAGTGTCCATATTCTATTGTATTGGATTCTTATGGCATTATACTGTGCCTGGATATAGTAGATCCACAGGCCTGCCTTGTAAAGGTTGGTACAGTACGCATTGAATACCATTTAAAAAAATAATTTAACTTTATTTTTTATTGTCCATTTTCATTTTAAGTTTTTTAAATTTAATAATTACTATTGTTATGTAATTGAAGAAAAAGGTTTATTCACAAAGAAAAGTTCTGCTAGATAATTGTTATTACGCTTGATAGCATTATCAAACTGTGGTTCAGCCACTTATAGAAGATCTATTTATATTTTTTCTATGTAGGTACATATAATGAAACTGATAAAAAGTTTCCATTTGTATTACCAATACTCTAATTTCAGAGTAAATTGGTAATTATTTTAATGGTTACTACACTGTAAAGTTTTCCTACTTATACTAAGGGTTATTGAGTTTTATTATAAGTACCCATGTATAATGAATATAGATAGATCGTCTGTAAGTGACTTCTCCACAGTTTGATAATGCCTCCGGAAGGTGAAACAGCTGTCATGCGTAATTAAAATCACCTACCCGACTTTTTTAATTGATAATCCGTTTATAAAATGAATTATGAGAGTTATTATTAAATTTAAAGAAAATTTAAAGAAAACTTAAAATAAAAATATAAAGAAATTGTCTAGCAATATTTTCACTGTGGGCTGGTGCATCTGTAGAACCTCCTCACTTGCATACCTGCTTGTATGGTGATGGCTTGCCTTTAACGGTCAATATCTGGTCCATCCTTGAGATCCGCGGTGATGATATGACCTAGGTATTTCACCTTTGATACAGCTTCCAGTTTTTTGTTGTTTTGTTGTATTGGATATATGACCGATTGGCTTTTTTTTCAGCGAATGACCTTCGGACCATATTGGACAGGTTATGTAAACATCGTGAAAAGTGGATGAGTTTGAATTTTAGGAATGTTCATACTTATATTAGGAACACACGGGAAGTTTGATGAGATCATTAGGTTCGTCAGATTAAGCTACAGAACACACTGAGCTGCTCCCAACTACCAAATAAACAATTAAGTCGTCAAAAGGGCAAACTAAAGCGTACATAATCATGCGGTGTATTTGGACCTTTCCATTATAATTCAAGAATTAATTGACTTATTTAGGAGACTAGTTGGGAGAAGCTCTGTGCATTGTGCGGTTCAATCTAGACGAAACTATTGATAGGTAAGCGAATATATGGAAATCAACGAATGGAGGACTGATTGCAGAAGTCTCTATTAAAAAAAAAATTCGTCAAAGGAAGCGAGGGTGACATCCCATGATGGATTTTTGAAACTGGCCGTGATTTATAGCTGTGATGCATGGAACTAAGAGAGGATTACCAAAATTATTCCTAATCCCAAAGAAACAATATCTTTTAGGCCTATGTACGTAAAAAGTATGTACCACTTTATTGCGAACGAGAATATTAAAATATGATGCGTACTTACGTAAATGCGAAAGAAGAAAGGTCAATACAGTAACCACAATTGCGTTCCATCATCTCTGCTCACCCAATCCGTAATGTTCAAAAAGTGGTGTATAGTCCATAAAATCTGAAAAGCTGTTCCTACACTAAGAAGAACGTACCATAAAAAGATATTTTAACATACGACAAATATCTGATGAAAACCTATTTGTTCCATGAATTTGGTAAGGAATTTAAACAGTAATTTTTTAAGTTTGCCATAATAATCATGGTAATAAAAATGGCCGTTTTCATATATAAAATGCACAATTAATACCTCAAATTGAAAAGAAAGCTATATACTTTGATTATAGAGCAATGCAAGCCACCTTGTCTGTCTCCATTAGGTAAAGGCCTAATGGTTGGATATTTTGTAAATTAATGATTTATTCATTAATAAAACACAAAGGGCATTAATTTATTTTTTTGACTAGCTTAATTAAGTAGGTACCTACGTAAAACTGAATTCCTTATTATTTATTATGTTATTATATATTATATTATTATTATTATTATTCCGGAAAGAGAATTTGTAGGAGCATTCTCATTCCAATTAGACTGTCTAACTGGAAAATAAGGCGAAGTAAAATGACTTTGCAACAGAGGGTATTGAATATGTCACTAAATTTAATCGAAGTAAGTAGCTGATATCATTGAACACTGTTTATTTCGATTTATTTAAAAAAAAAATCTATTTCAATATCGTTAAACGAAATCGTATTTTTGGACGATTTTTTTAATGCGGTTTCATACAAAATTCCTAAGAAACCTTCTTGTGACAGATTAATTAGCATTCAAAAATTGCCCTGTTGACAGCTACCTTTTTATGATTTTATTTAGCAATTCAACTATAAAAAAAAGTCATTAAGATTTCTTGTAAATGTTGCGAATTTAATATTACTCAAATTTCCCATTTTCGACGAATGCTAAAACAATATGAAACTTTTTTTTTCTCAGTGTGTTTGACGAAGAAAATCATTTATATTTTACGCCAAATTTCACAAACTAAAAAAAAAATATACAATTGAAAATTTTCTTGGATCACACATTCTGAATTATTAAATAATAAAACTTCATCTAATAAGGTGGATTTTTTTCTCCTTGCTCCTAAGCATTTTGGCATTCTTTAGATATATTGTTTACCTTAGCTTTGGATACATTATTATTTTAGATTTTACACACACGAAATTAAATACATTTTTTTACAAAAGATATATACTGATTACTGAGTCTTTCGTGCGGTATATACGATGTAACGTAAATACTGACCCCGCGTCTATTATTATTATTATTGTCTACGGAAGAGATTTGTGAGAAAATGTCTATGGGAGACATCCGACGGAAGAGAGCTAAGACAAGATGGCGCCAGACATAACCTGACTCGAGCGGTGGAGCTCGACGTGATTGAAGGGAGTGATATGTGTTAGTTTTATCTTTTCTGTTTGACGCCAACGAGCGTCTACCCAATTTACCCGAAGTGGGTATGTTTTTTAATTACTGACGGCCAATTCGTAAAGCGGTGAAATCCAACCGCGCGTGCCTGGCGCGTTCGTGGAAATCCTTGCTGAGTATGAACGGATACGAGAGTCGGTGGCTGTATCGACGACCCTACAAGACCTAAGGTAGCATCCTCACCTATCATTGCCTGAACCTCGCGGAAGAAGCTGTGGCGGATGGAGCTTCGGATGGCGGATGGACTACGCATCATGGACCGTGGGAATCGGTGAACATCCGGGCTGGAGCGGCCTTTTCTGAAGCCGGAGGAGAGGATTATGACCACAGGAGCCATCATTTATCCTTTTAATTAAAATTGTGTATGTTTTTATTGTTGTAATTAAATGAATTTTTTGAATTTCTGTGAAATACTGTGATCGGAAGATTGGAAATAAACGAAACCATTTTTCAAATATTTTTACAAACACCAAATATGTTTTTCAACTATCAGTTTTAATTCAGGTCTGAGGAGGTTAATTTTGATAAACAGTATAGTTTCTGTAGCGATGACCTTGTCAAAGAATTTAATATTTTGGATGTTCGTAAAAAAAAACAAACTTCGTAAAAATCCACGTTTACAAAAACCAACAAATTAAAAAATAAAATCGATCGTAAATATATTACAAGAACTCACCAGAATATATTTCCTTGTTCCGAGTGCAAAATATCAAGACATGTACATATCTCTGAAAATATATAATTAAAATTCTCCCAGAAATAAACATTAAAACCCGCAAAATTTCATTCATCGGGTCAAAATTGGTTTGTGTAGAGGTAAATTATTAAATAATACACAAGCAACATCTTTCGCTTACTGTGATGGTAGTAGGAGATTTTCAAATATTGTCAGGTTATTCGTAACCACGGAATATTTGTCTTTCTTTAAAAAAAATATTCATACCTATTATTCATAAGACATGTACATAGTGGATAAATTATAAAAACAATAATTACAATTTTTTTAAAAAGGAATACCCCACAAGAGTCCTAACTGCTCCCAATCGTCTGGGGCCAGTGAGACTATGTTGCCACCCCCAATCGGGGAATGTATTGAGGCTGAAGGTTTTGGGTAGGGGAAGAAGAAGAGGAAGAGTTAGAGGAAGGTGGGTCTGGTCAGCAAACACGGCTAAAAGCCTTTTCAAGCAACGTTTCAATTCAGAATGTTGATCTTTCACCAGGGCGATACTGAAAATATCTTCCACTCTCGAACGTGCGCAAATATACTACATATTATTTTAAAATGAATTAATTGTGAAACAGCATAAAATTAATTACATAACATTTACTTGCACACCGACCTTCGGATTTGCAGTCAAGAGCCTTACCCCTCGACCATGGATGCCATCAAATATAATAGTACATTTATAATAATTACACCACGCATAACTGGAGCATTTAGTTACTTAGAAATGGCAATCTGTCTAGCTATGAACGACTATCAACTAAACAAGACATAATAGCACTTGTACACATATTCACTATGTTCAGTTATTTATTTATTATATGCACTCATATTATATTATATCACGCACTTGTATATTATGTATCATGTAGATCAGGCTATTACTATTTTTATTTTAAAAAAAGTGTTATCTACAAATTAAAAACCTTTCCTCTTATAACTTCTCTGTCATGAACTTATACATTATTATACATACATGTATATCATAAATTGTGTACCCACTATGCATCATTTTCTTTTTTTTGTTAACTTAAAACCTTTTTTTTCTTTCTGTACACAAAATCATATAAAATGTTAAAAATATGTAAAAGCCCATCGGGACATTAATATTTAATAAATAAAAAAATTTAATAAATATTGTGTCCTTTCTATTATTTTATAACCTATATAAATATTTTTACGTAGTTTAATAAATACAAAAAGATATTTTAAACGATTATGGTTAGAAAATTAAAAACTATAAATTGAAATTATCTTTAATGTTTGGGTAAACGGATGCCCTTGACTATCTTGCGATTTCAAATAATCGCGCCCTTTTATCTTTGTTGTTATACACAAAGTTGGTATTATCTCGAACAACTTTATAAATTTGATCTTGGCAGAGCAACCTTGACATTCATCGTAATTTTAGATAATTTAACTGCGGACCTACTTTTCAAAAAAAGGGCTTGTTTATGAAGCCTGATTTGGCAAATTAATTAAAACTAAAGTGAAAAGAACTTTTTTATCAACTCAAAACAGATGTAAAATAGTTCGCAAAGATTAAATAAGAGAAATAACCAGACTGAAGTTTTTTTAACAACTTAATACAACTAGTAATGACTGATTTTAACATTGGTCACAGACAGAAAGACAGCATTGTTATCGCCGTTTTAATAATAATAATAATAGACTTAAGAGAAACGGCTGCGCTGTGCTGCCTGTTTCATACATAATTTAATTTTGGATTTGAGGCCAAAATACCCGTCCAAACTGAATGAGTTATTTTTTTAATTAAAGGTTTATTAAATATCTAGTACGCATGAGAAGTATTTTATTTATTTCTTTTTTAAACTATTAATTGTAGGTCTTGAAAACAAATTATAATTTTAGTGGTAACTTAGAAAATTATTTGCGGGTTTAATGTTTTTTTTAAATACATCATATTTGTTATGTAAATAAAAAAAAATCTACTTTTGCAGGTCGTTATTTTAAATTATATACGGCAAATTTGCGTTCCAACGTAAATCGGTCGTTAATAATTTAATTTAAAGTCCACCATAATGCTTACTTTAATTTATTTATTTTAAATTATATTTTGAAAGCAGACGGGGAAAAACTTTTTTTTTAATCACCGTTAGCCCCCAAATAATTGTTAAAGGTGCCTCAAAATTCGCGAATATTCATTTCCATTAATGACCTATATTTCAAAATGTAAAACAAGAATAAATAAATTACTTCTAATCCGTACTAGATATTCACTATACTTTTTTTATGATAAAAAAGATCATTAGGTTTGGGTGAGTATTTTGGCCTCAAATCCCAATTAAATTTTGAATGAAACAGGCCGCACAGTTCCTCTTAACTTCTTTATTCAAAATTACAACTTCAATTATTGAGAGGCCTGAACAAATATGTATGATATATTTCCATGTACCACATACATCAACATCGAGGCAATATTTACCTTATTATCGTGACATCTCCAACACGGTATCGCAATTATTTAGTCCCGTTCGCCATATACAGAATTTAGGTCATAATTATAAAGATATTTTCCTTATATATGGTATAACACATCAATTACAAAATACTCGTATATGGTCGCGCCGGTAACGGTTAAACTTGGATAGCCTGATGGTCGATTTGTACAATAATATGCATCCTTATAGGTAAGCTTACCCAATTGTAATCCATACCTAGTCCATCGACTTTACCGGCATTATTGTCCGCTGTGATTTCGTTCACTACGAATTAATTCGCACTTATGTAACCCGCCGCAATATTTGTATTGTGTCTGTATTTTTTTATGTTAAACTCATATTTTTTTATAATTTCTTCAAAAGATTGGTATTTAGTTTGTGGCGTCATTATTAATAAAGGAATTTAAAAAAATTACTATGTAATTTTATTAATTTTTTATCTTAAATATTTTGTTGTTTTTATTATTCGTCTATATTTGACATTATTATTTTTATCATTCTATATATTCCTGATCAAGAAAGCATCGCTTTCGAAACATGTAGATAGATATCTGTGTATATTAATTAAGTGGTGAATACAAAGTAATTTTTTTAATTCATTTCTTATTATTTTTTTTATGTGCTCAGCGCATCGACAGCCAAAGAAAAGGCTTATAGAGAAATAATGATCAGCGGTAAGTCTTTGGATTCCATCTTTCCCTTTCTATTTTACCCCATGCATATTTGAGCAAATCAATTGTAATTATATAAATTGCGAAAACGTTAATTTATGAACCAGCGAACCCAATACTTTATTTAAATTTATTTCGGCAAGCAGAATTAGTCTAATTGAATAAATGACCTACTTCTGCTTCGATCTGATTAATTTGTTATTATGATAATTTGATCATTATTTTATTCTAACCTAATGGCTACGAAGGAACTGTTAAAAATTATTTTGTGAATTTAATGTTGATCATTACATTTATAACTGAAAAATCCTGATTAAATACTAACTTCTTTTGCTTCTGATTATATATACTTTTTCCGCACCATTGTTGATATTATGCATGCATGCATATATACACTTTTTTCCTTTCTTTGAACATTTTAAAATTAATTTATATTAACACATTTTATATTAAATTTAAAATAGCGGAATCAGAGAACGAAGACTCTGTTGGACCACATTTGTAATATCGAGATTGTGGGAAAGAAGTAGTAAGAATAATTATTTATT
The DNA here is from genome assembly GCA_022606495.2 of Halesus radiatus. Classification (NCBI taxonomy): domain Eukaryota; kingdom Metazoa; phylum Arthropoda; class Insecta; order Trichoptera; family Limnephilidae; genus Halesus; species Halesus radiatus. The sequence continues at coordinate 93,448 of JAHDVE020012415.1, forward strand.
CCCCACTTCTCCGCATGTTCACAAGACCTAAACAATATAACATCATCTAAATAAGTCAATAGCATTCATGTCATTATATATTAAGAAAACGTTGCCGCTTAATACGCGGAAAACAGATTGCAAATGTAAGTACCTCACAGAATGGAGATTCCAATATCACAATTATTTTCTCAGTAAATTGGCTTCACTGCTTATAGATCTTAAAAATTGAAATTTGGTGGGGGTAAGTAGAATCATGTAAATAAGTCTTACTTATTCTGTAGTGAGAACTTAAATATAACATGATAAATTTTATTTACATTAAATAAAAAAAATGGAGTTCTACGAATTATTGCCTATAAACAAAATCATTCAATTTTAACATGGCAAGTTTCTTTGTTAAAGATACAGTTGATTTCACGATGATTTTATTTATTTTATCTAAATACTTAATTTACGCAATTTGTATTCATGTAGCAATTAAAACATATTTTAGTTTTACCCCACACTTAAAGTTTCCCCACAGTTATAAATGTAGTATAAAAATTCATAGCAGAAGGGTGGATTTTGTACGTCGCCCTTGCCCGTGCGTTCCGTTTATGTATTCCTCCCGAACGCTTATATTTCGGCACCGGATTACAAATTACTATGAACGAGTAATATGGGACTTGCGTGCAAGAAGTATTTCATATAATAACTATGGGAGGCGACACGAGCGTGTTCTCGTGTAAAAGGAGTTTAGTAGATGACACTAAAAAACCATCAAGAGGAGAAGAAAGGTAAGTAAAAAACATCTACCCAATCGAGTTGTTAAGAGGAACGGCGATTTGAGGCCAAAATACCCATCAATCTCACACGATCATACATGGTTTCACCACACATTCGCTTCAGAGATCTTATTTCTACGGCATTCAGTTTACTTTTATCCTTCCTCTGCCAATTCCATGCCTAACTGCCATACATCAGGGTTGGTATCAGCACTCCATTGTGGACTGCTTGATTGATATTAGTCCATAGATATATCACTCTGGTTAGCCAAAGTTTATATATTCAAAATAAAAAGGTTTGTTTGGTTAGAATATTTTCAAAATGGAAAATATAAGTAGGTACGTACTTAAGAACTTTATTATTTAGATACGTTTTGAAAAAATAAATGTTTGGAAAATTTTTATTTTTTTCAAATCAATGTTTCTTTGTTTAGAGATAGTAATAGTAGTCCAAGACATTACTTTCGTTATCAAATCAATTATGGCACCCAAACGACAATCAAGAAATCACAACTTCAGAATTTTATTTTTAAAAAAAAATCCCTAGCATGGCCGGGTTCACATCCGCTGGTAAAATATAAAAAAAAATTCTTAGACATGAATTTCATTTATTTGAACCCACGACCTCCGGGTTCGTAGCCACTCAACAATGGAGACACTCAAAATTGAAACTTTATTTAAAATATTTCGTTCCATAAAACTGCAGTACTTTGTTCCATTAGTTGAGGTTACTCACCACTTTCCCACCCCGGTATAAGTAACTTATGGTTACTCCTTCAGGGTTCACGTCAAAGTCTCTATTATTTTAAGTAAACGAATCTATAATTTTTAAAGGACTCCCTGCACAGCTTTCGCATAGAAGTTGGTTAGTTACAAACGCACATCAAATGGGTTAGTACAGATAAAATATAACCCTTAGTGGCTCCTTCTTCCTGCTTTGTTCCATTAGTAAAAAGCGTCCCGTTATAAAATACCTCCTAAAGAGCTGTTTTCAGTGATTACTATTTTTGTAATATCTTTGTAGTCCTTCTAGCCAGATTAAAAAAATAAATACTTTACAGTAAATAAAAACGAAGAGTTTTACTGGTTGTTAACCAAACTCCCTCTGCCTACGCATTACGTACAAATTACGTGTTCAATGTAAATTACGTTTTCTTTATATGTTTCAACAAATAATATTGAAAACACTGGTCGTGATTTCCGCGTGAATAGTTATTTGTAGGGAATATTAAATTTGTGTACGTTTACTATTAGCTTTAATGTGGCAAAGAAACTATTAGTTTCGCTGAAATGGTGTATACAAACATAGGTAGAATTTGACAGCCTTGAGGTCTACCATTGTTAAATTCAATCAGCTTGGGTCACTGAACATGGTAATGTACAGTGATTTCTCGAATACCCACAACATTAAATATATAATTAAAAACGTGCTTTGTATACACCACTATTATTGAAATATATAAATATTTCAAATATTTTTATACTTTTTATGTTATTTTATTTATTTAATTTTGACCAGTCTGAAGATGGCTCTAACGAGCTGAAACCCGGTTACGGTCAAATAAAAATTAAAGTGGAAAAAAGTTTTAAATATGTTTTATTATAATATACTTTAATGGAATTCCACCATGTATTAACATATTCAAAAATAGAAATATTTAATTTTTTATTTTTTATTTGTTTATTTTATTTTATTTCATTTTTTATTTATTTTTTATTTTTTTTTATTAATAAATTTATTAAGAAATTACAAAATTAAATACTTAAGGTAAAGCTTTTTAAAATTTATTGATCTTCTACTACATCTTAACGATGTAGTAGAGCATATGTAGCAGAAACACAGTCTTAAACGGTGTTCTCTGGAATCGAGACATTTTATGAAACACAAAATTTCAACTTCAAACGGTAGTCTTTCACAAGGGCGATACAAAGAGTTTCTTCCGGTTGGCTTTCTTTTAAAATGTAAAATGCCATTAAATAAAAATGAATTTTAAGCACCGAGTTTATTCTGAAGGAAAACATGAACTAAATTTTCTCTCATAAAGAAACTCATCATATATTTAGAAGTGAACTCCCAACCCGCACAATTTAAAGTTGCACTTTATTCTCAGTGTACTGCGCTGCAGCCCCGTATGGTTGTATGACTGAACCGGTATACAAAGGTGGAAATTTCACTAGAGCCAAGTCGGTTGTCAAATGCGCCTTAGAGCTTTGCGTTTTTCACTGAACACGGAAAGCATTTCCCAGAGATTGAATGCAACTCAAATAGTATAGGAAAACGATAAACCATACGGTGGGTGATACATCAACTCGGTTACGTGATTGTAGGGTTATCACATGAAAGTATATTTTACAAAACTTTTATTTAATAAATGGAAAAAAAGGATGAAATTATTTGAAATGGATTTTGCAGGTTCATATAATTTGTTTCATTTTATATCTACCGCTTTCCCAAAATTTTACGAAAAGTTTATCTCATTTGTGGAGATGCTTTTGCAAAACCTATTTTAGGATTTGAAGCGGAGATCCTGAGCCATGAAGAGACCGACGCATGTTGTAAAGAGGAAACGTGAAAACCGACAATCTAATTGAGATAGTCATTGCTACATATTATGAATCCGACAATTTGATTGAGAGAGTTATAACTACATATACAAATTAAACAAAAATATTTATCACACACGATGGAAGTAAGAGCGGACGAACATTAAATAAAGCTATATATTATGAATCCGACAATCAGATTGAGATAGTTATAGCTAAATATTATTAATCCAATAATCTGATTAAGATAGTTATAACTATATATTATGAATCCGACAATCAGATTGAGATAGTTATAGCTAAATATTATTAATCCAATAATCTGATTAAGATAGTTATAACTATATATTATGAATCCGACAATCATATTGAGATAGTTATAGCTAAATATTATTAATCCAATAACCTGATTAAGATAGTTAAAACTATATATTATGAATCCGACAATCATATTGAGATAGTTATAGCTAAATATTATTAATCCAATAATCTGATTAAGATAGTTATAACTAGATATTGTGAATCCGACAATAAGATTAAGATAGTTATAGCTAAATATTATTAATACAATAATCTGATTAAGATAGTTATAACTACATATTATGAATCCGACAATAAGATTAAGATAGTTATAGCTAAATATTATTAATACAATAATCTGATTAAGATAGTTATAACTACATATTATGAATCCGACAATAAGATTAAGATAGTTATAGCTAAATATTATTAATACAATAATCTGATTAAGATAGTTATAACTACATATTATGAATCCGACAATCTGATTTACTTACAACTAGATATTATGAGTAACCAATTCCGAAAAGTCAGGGTATCAACATCAATGAAGTCCACAAAACGTATGTCAGAATGGAATTTATACATAATGCTTAATGCATAATACATAAGTTTGATAACAAGTGGTAAGGATTACTTGGAAGAAATTGTTACCAGACAATAAACTGGCACATAAATACTAAATATTATGTATTATGCAAGAGAAAAAATATATTTTTCACAGGATCAGATTTGATATAAGTTGTGGACAAATAAAAGATTCTGATTTTATATCTGGCACAGAATGAATGGTATCAAAGAAACGCACTGATGAGAAAGAAAAAAAAATTAATTTATTTATAAAAAAATACAGGTAATGTTAATAGTTGACCTGCACGAAAATCATAATTATTTTTTAGTATAACAGAATATGATGCAAAATGAGATCTGGAGTTTTCTCTTTCTATAACACATGTCTGACCTTTAGAAATATAACGGGTATTATGAGGAGCATCATTTAGTTCCCGATACAGAACAAGTAAAATCAAAAGGTTAAAACACTTCATTTAAAGAAATCAAATTACCTTCAACTATTTACGCATTCCTTCCGAATTGCGTTAACTCACCCATGCCGTGAGATTTTGATAATTTATTTTAAATTTTCAAGGTCTTCAACGAGCAATTTTTTTCACGTTGCAAGAAGAATTCTAATAATGTTTTAGTTTATATTCATTTCCTTTCAAATAATATCGAGGTTCGTACTACCAGAATTTTCTTATTTAAGTTGATCTGAGTGTGACGGTTTCCGATAGTTTTTAATTTTCAAAATACTTCCTATACTTCCTTTTGCGTCCCATCATTTCTCCACTGATTTCATTATCCTCACAGCATTTCAAAACGTATGATTGATTTTGGATGAATGTTTATATAAAACAAACGAATAGTAGAATATAATACGAGCTTGTAAGGTCTGATGAAAAAGAAACCTACCAGTAGTAGTACAGATCTTTTTTGATCCAGCGAGTATCGGCTCATGGCGAGTAGTCCTAGTAAGTCAATAATTAGGCGTTTGCACAATATTCTTATTTAGGTAATTCACAGAAGTTTCACAATATTATCATGAATTTCTGAACGCCTAATGGAAGCCATGTTTATAAGTTATCAATAATATAGTTTAAAACATAAAAGAGACCATGAAAAACTGACTAGAATCTGCCACGTAGGTATGATAATCCGTTGACGCAACTCGTTAACTTGTTCAGACATATTTTAATTACGAGGTAAAGTTTTTGCGATGGATAATAAAAAATGGCTTTCGTAGGGTGAAAGACTAGGGTTTAATTAGATCTTCGTTTGTGCACATAAAAAAGACATCATAAAGTTCAACGTCAGAGAAATGAAAATGAAATGAAAAACTACTTGATATCTTTCCAGAGGCACTTGAAAATGCTTGACTGGTTCTTAATTTTAGAATAAGGCCGCGTCATGTTTTTTTCGCTGCACTTAGAATTGTAGAAAACTTCCTAGCAATTCAAAATGAAGAGGAAAAATATCCTCCTCCTTTTTAACTTCTTTATTACCTTTTTTTACGTTCAGCATTGAACAAACAGAACTGCAAAAAGAACTTCTTAGCGTCTCAGGTCGCTAGAGTGGAAAATATTTTAAGTGCCTATCATTTCGGTATCAGGCGGATTTAGTAATCTTTATTGACAACATCTGATCTGTCAGGTATTTCCAAACTCTTTTCTTCTCTTTCTGCTGTTCTCTCTCGTTTCCTCCACCATTATAATATTATTGTTTTTGCGACAAATTTTTTTTATTGTCATAACGACTATCGTCACATTCTATAGTGGTCATTACTTGCAAATATTCAATTAATATTCAATAGAGAAACATAGAGCTAACGAAGGTGAGAAATACCAATATGAACCGAAAATATGAATATGGTAAAGGAAACAAGATGGAAGTTGCAAATATCCTGTCTCAATTGGGAGACGTGTATATAAATAAGAAGATTTCGTTAAACATCCAATAACCAATCATAATCGGGTTAAATTCCCGGCGTGCGAATGTATCAAAAAATGCATTTACTTTGTGAAGATTACTTTTATTTTTTATATACTTATTGCTGACCGGGTTTCATTTGTACCGTAGTTTCTTCAGGGAAGTATAGTACTATATTAATCCACTATTTTGGTTTCTTTTGATTTCTTTTGGTTTATTTTGGTTGCTTTTGGTTACTTTTGGTTTCTTTTAGTCTCTTCTGTTTTTTTTTTGGTTTATTTTGGTTTATTTTGGTTTATTTTGGTTTATTTTGGTTTATTTTGGTTTATTTTGGTTTATTTTGGTTTATTTTGGTTTATTTTGGTTTATTTTGGTTTATTTTGGTTTATTTTGGTTTATTTTGGTTTATTTTGGTTTAATTTTGGTTTATTTTGGTTTATTTTGGTTTATTTTGGTTTATTTTGGTTTATTTTGGTTTATTTTGGTTTATTTTGGTTTATTTTGGTTTATTTTGGTTTATTTTGGTTTATTTTGGTTTATTTTGGTTTATTTTGGTTTATTTTGGTTTATTTTGGTTTATGTTGGTTTATTTTGATTTATTTTTATTTCTTTTGCTTTATTTTGGTTTCTTTTGCTTTCTTTTGCTTTCTTTTGCTTTCTTTTGGTTTCTTTTGGTTCCCTTTGTTTTTCATTGGTTACTTTTGATTTATTTTGGTTTATTTTGGTTTATTTTGGTTTTATTTTGGTTTATTTTGGTTTATTTTGGTTTATTTTGGTTTTATTTTGGTTTTATTTTGGTTTATTTTGGTTTATTTTGGTTTATTTTGGTTTATTTTGGTTTTATTTTGGTTTATTTTGGTTTATTTTGGTTTATTTTGAACATTTTGATTTATTTTGGTTTATTTGGTTTATTTTAGTTTATTTGGTTTATTTGGTTTATTTTGGTTTATTTTGGTTTATTTTGGTTTATTTTGGTTTATTTTGTTTTATTTTTAGTTTTATTTGATTTCTTTTGCTTTTTCTTTTTGCTTTCTTTTGCTTTCTTTTGCTTTCTTTTGCTTTCTTTTGCTTTCTTTTGCTTTCTTTTGCTTCCTTTTGCTTTCTTTTGGTTCCCTTTGTTTTTCATTGGTTACTTTTGATTTATTTTGGTTTATTTCGGTTTATTTCGGTTTATTTTGGTTTATTTCAGTGTTTTGGTTACTTTAGGTTTCTGTTATAAAGCTATATATTTATTTTTGTTAATTATTAGCACACACGGTGATGTGACCTAACTCAAGAGCAATAAAAAAAAAAAATACAGCGTTGTCTTTTCGCCCTGTAATATTCGATACTTTCTTTCATACTGAGTATCGCCATGTCTGTTAACAATTTAGATTTAAAACCAACTTGATTGTCTGTTTATTATTATAAAATAGCATGCTTTCATTGTGAATTGTAAAATTGAATAAAATATCTTCGATATGATTGCGTCGAGAGATATCGGCTTATAGTTGGGAGCACTAGACATGTCTTTCTGTCTGTATTAGACTAATGGCACAATAAATGTTCATGAGAGATTCTGATGATATGCATGTATTATGTAATATGAATTAAGCTTCAGTTTGACTATCCTAAAATTGGAACATCCTAATTAAACAGTCAAAGTATTTTTACATCATCTGTAATATATATTCTGTATTTAATAAATAAAATTTTGAATCTTTTACCTAAATTTCCAGTAGTTACTTAGTTATTTCTCGTAGAACCTAAAAGCTTACAGTTTTGCATTGGAAGAATTATTCATATTTCTAATATCCCAAATAGAATTTAAATATATCAATTTCAAATTTCAATTATCAAATATAGGAATTTCTTGGATTTGCAGACCACAAGGTGTGTATTTTTCGATGCTGACCGTTAAAGGGACTAACAACGCTCCAATAGCCGTGTCCAGATAGGTGGCACAATACACGTGATTCGCTCCCAACTAGTAAATTAGTATTTAAGTCGTCAAAAGGGAAAAAATAAGGTATACGAAATCCATTGTGACTATAATAGTGTTTTCGGGCCTTTTCATCATTGTTCAAGTATTAATTTCCCTTTTTGCCAGTTCGGAGAGACTCACGTACGAAACAATATTAATATAAATAATGCTGCCTTCCAATTTCACGTATCTCGTAACGGTAGTTTGTCTCATCTCCATCTCTCAAAAACAATAACAATAAAAATATTTACAAATCCTCCGATGTGATAACCCCGATTTTACGAACCCAGGACGTGCATAAATGAGTTGCGACGATACCCAGCCTGAACTTTGTATTTTATTTACGGTATCTCATATGAATGCAGCTTCTGGCGAATTCCCTGGTGGGAGAATGTATACCGAGCTGCGGTGGAAATTTATCAGATTTAAATTTGGTTCACAAATACTCCGACTGAAAAGAGAAAAAATATGACAAAAATGTGAGGGCGCGCGTTGAGATATTTCACATCAACCGATAATAGGAGCTAGATATATTATGTACATCGATTATGCTTATTTACCCGGACAACTCATCTCTACGGAGCATGGGGCAGCTATTTTGGATGCTTTTCCTTTCTTTGCCTGTTTGCAAGAGTTGTTCCAAACTAAATGCAATGTAGTATTATAAAGTATATCTCTTATCATGAAAGTTTCTTATTTACCTGGGTTGTATTAATCACCGATATTTAATATTTGTTTCGCCTGATGGTAACACCTAAGTGTGTTGTCATCGATCAAGCATTTTAAGAGAAGGGGGTTGCAGCGGTCAACTTACTTCTATCGTACCTTTCCAAGGCTCTCTCGTTTTTTTGCGTCAAAGATGACGGTCGCCTTGGTGGCCGTTCCTATTTTGGAGTCAAATCATTATTTTAACTGATGTTCTGAAAGTATGTATTTAATTAGAATAAAAGTTATATTGTCGCATCTCAATATTAATTCCTTAACTCTGTGGCTTTCGTCTCCTGTCTGCATCCTGGGATCCTTTACTGCACACCGAGATGGCCACGTGTGGCCGGGGTAATGTTTATACTGATTTCGTTAAAAGTTTTGATTTCTTTACAGTTGGTTCTGGGTATAATTTCTAAAAAAAATAACTAAGTAAAATAGCTTATAAATGCGTTCACAACAAGATTCATGACTTTCTTCACCAACTGTAGAATTATTGATATTCAAGGAAGGCCTTCGTGTAAGACATTTTTTTAATAGTAAAATATATTTGTTTTTATTTTATTATCTATCTCTGGATGGGGTAGTTTCTCAAATTGACCATAAAAATTGAAAACAGGGTCAATATCTCACGGGATTGAGCTAGCGGGAATAATCGCAAGTATTATTGGAATTAGCAATAATTATGACTGATAGTTTAATAGTAATTCGGTAATTTAAGTAGAGACCAACACGGACTGATCCATTGTGTAACAGGATGCGTAATGATGACCGGTCAGTAGCTGAGTTTGCATCGCGTCTAGAAGTCCTCTATCGCGGCACAAGAAAATTCTTCCCGCATACCGTGATGGTGGTTGAGATTTAAAAAAAATCATCAGGTTATTCTTGAGTCGGGAATGTTTGACTTTCTTTAAAAAAAATGTAAAGTCTAGTAGTCCACAAGTTAGTGATTGACTTAGGTAATAATTCGGGGATGACTCAGTGTGATCCGGTGAAACAAATATCGAAGTGGGGTTAAGATTATTTGCAACATATGAGAATATACAAAGCGATATATTTTTAAAATTTTATTTTGTTGTTTACTTTATAATTATTATAATATTACAAATATCCTTATGTCTAGTTCATTACATACGTTGCGTTGATACAGTTGATACATCTTTTTTAATATAATAATATTACATATGATTATGTACCTATCTTAAATTTAAAATAAAGACTGTTATTAAGAACCCGTTGACAAATTGTTATCAATCAGTTTAACGAGACTTCATTGTAATATGTATGTAACTTTTGAATATATAAACGAATATATACGAGGTGTGTTCAAAAGAAAAGGTGAATTTTGAATTTTCGCGGGCTGTGTACATTCGATTATCGATTTTTTTTTTGTTATGTTGGTATACATATGTTTATCATGCGTTAGCATTATCAGCCATTTTGGATTAGTGGTTTGTTTTTGACAAATGGAAAGGTTATTCACGTTTTTGTGTGTTCTTCGAGATATTTATGTACTTTTATAAAGTGGTGTAAACAAAGTACATTTTATAATTAATTAAAATTATTCTTATTTATTAAATAAATAAGTTTTTTTTAATCCATGTAGTAAATTGTTACTTGAGAAGTGATACGGTGTAATATTTCCACCCTTTCAGTATTATCACTATTATCCACACCTAAAATGTGTCGAGAATTTCACATCACGAAAAATATTCAACAACTTAAATACTCCAGTCAGGTCTTCGTTCCACTAAATTTTTCAAATATTAATGCAAATCGCCTTCATTCATTCTCATAAAAGCCATATTCGTTAACCCTTGTGAAATATTTGGGATATGTTCGCCTTCGCCCTCCGGCATAAGAGAAAAACTACCAGTCGCATCAGGGCGATAATACGGACAGAAGTGAACTAATTACGCTTATGAATTCTTACAAAAAAATAAATACATATTTTTTTAATCATTGAAGACTAATAACGCCCAAAATGAAACATGAAATGGAAAATACACAGAAAAGAAAAAGATCCCTAACGATGGCAACTGGGACTCAAACGCATTTGCTAAGGTCATATTTTTCTTTTCTGTGTTTTTTCCGTTTCATGTTTATTTAAATTAAAAAAAAATACGAAATCATTTATTTTTTCAAATCAACATATATAAAAATTGATGTTTGTCTGTATGTCCTCGATTTTACAGAAAATGACTCGAGTGGTTTCGCTGAAAATAGAACAGTTTGTTCTCATCAGTGCCGGGAAGGTTCAAAGAGTAGTTTGAATGTAGTAGTCTAATATGAAAAACTATTGCTATAACATTTTAAAATTAGTATGTTGTATTGAGGTTAGCCCATAGATATACCACTATGTTTGGTCACAGATTACATATTAAAAATAAGAAGGTTTGCTTGAGTAGAACATTTTTAAGATGGAAAACATAAGTAGGTACCTACTTAGAACTTTATTATTTACACATAATTTGAAAAAAATTAAAGTTTGGAATGAAATAAAATTTTCGAATGAATGTTTCTTTGTTTCATTATTTATAGACAGTAATAGTCGTCACAAGGCATTACTTTCGCTATCAAATAAATTACGGCACCCAAACGACAAGCACAATTAACAACTTCACAACTTTAATACAATTAAAATAAATAATCCCGAGCAAGGCCGGATACACATCAGCTAGTGGTATATAAATTTTTGTTATATAAAACTGATTGATATCGATTTGTCAACGGATTATTAGTAACGGACTACATTTAAATTTAGTAAAGGTACATATAATCCATGAATACTATTAATTTTTTATGCCAAAATTAAAGTTTACGAAAATAAAAAAGGGTATAAAAAATACATGGAAAATATAAAATAAAAAGAGTACAAAAATTTCAATGAAAATCAGAGAAAAGGAAAGAAAAAAGATGATTAGTACAAAAATCTTTTTCACTTTGAGAGTTGTTAATATTATCTTCAATAATTAAAAATATATTACAATGAGGTTTACGGCTTTAATAAGTTCTTAAAATATTAAATGTATTTATTATAATGAGTCTGAATTGTTTTACCAAACTCTGATTTAAATCACGAAACATCGATGTGCTGAATATTTAAGTTATTGGTACAAATTATCTGGTATCCTGTTTCAGGGGGATCCATTTCCTTAAAATTCCAACGAAATCACGCACTCCTTATTCAGGTGCTAAAAAGGTTGAAATTCTGGCTTAAAACCGGCCGCATGTTTCGATTTACGCGAACAAATAGGTATTTTATTTTGTTTTGCAGAGCTCAGACCTAAATATAATAATGTTTTTTCAGTCATATTCTAAAAAACCCCAATAAACAATATGACAATATTGGAAAAGGGTTCGATAATATGAGATTTTGCACATTTAACATTTTTTTAGGTCTTTATTTTTATCAGGGCTTATAAAAGAAAACACCAAAAAATATTCTCTATTAAACAAATTTTCAAACAAAAAACCCATAATTTTTCATTACTTCGTGTTGCATCGAGGAAGTCATTATTAAAATTAACTGAAGAGCTTGTAAGAGACGGTATATGAATGTGAATATAGCAAGGAGCGTTTGCCAAGACAGAGGCGTGTGACAGTCCATTCTATATTCTTACCCATCCGGGGAAAGGGACTGATGGTTAAATGATTTTATTCGTATTATCTTTAGAATACTCTTTGTTTTAATGAAATGTTTATTAACCTTTTTTTTATAATTAAAATTACCTGTCCAATTTTCCTTGAAGGTACAAATATGCAAACAATAAAGATTAACCAAAAAAATGTCTTTCTTACAGTAACTCCACACAGCCTGAGGGAAATAATTTCCCTCAAGGCCTATATCATCTTTGGGGATGCTATGTGGAGGGTCTTTTAGAGGATAGAAAGTGGGGTCTTGAAGAGACCATTGTTATAGGATAGAGGAAACACAGTGGGCGGCAGATCATTACACAGCCGAGCTGTTGAACACAAGAACGAATCGTAGAAGCGACCCGTTCTCATGTGACAAATGTCAACCGTGTGCAAATGTTGGGCGCGCGTTTGGCGTGTTTCCCGACTATGCACCGGTGCCGAAGGGATCAATGACGTTAGTTCCTCGGAGCATCGACTGCCCGTTTCTGCACAGAGTCAAGGGTTTTTTCAGATATTGTGGGACTCCTGACCAGAGGTGGCTGCCAAATTCTACAGTGGGGCGCACTTGCGATTTGTACAGGGTCAGCAGTTGTGTAATATTAAAGTATCTGCGGGCTCTGTACAATACGCCCAGCTTCTGAGAGGCTAACTTTACTCGGGCCTCGATGGAGCCCCCATACCTGAGCTGGTCACTTAAGGTTACACCAAGCATATCAATGGAGGGCTTGTTGGGAAGATTGCTTCCATTAAAGGAGACTAGATAGTCATTTCGATCCCTTTTAGACGTAATCAGACATGATTGGGTCTTTGACACATTAAATTCGACGATGTTATTCTTACCCCAAGAGGAGACCCTCTCGAGGTAACCGTCCATTCTTTGCTTCAAAGCCCTCCGATCCATTGGAGTTTGTGTGCCCTTTGGGGGCTTGTTAAACAAAAAGTAATCATGGACTGTACTGTCATTCGCGTAACAATGGATCGGTGCACATGTCAAGAGGTCATTGATGTGCATCAAAAACAATGTCGGAGACAGAACTGATCCTTGTGGGACGCCAGCATTTATTGAATTCGAGGAATAGATGAAACCATCAGCAACCGTCTGAATCGATCTCTTCCTCAAAAAGTCGGCAATCCGTTAACAGAAGTCAAGTAAATATTTTATATTAACTTATATTCATTTTCTTAGAAAATTAAAAAATACAACGAATACCGTCTAGACGGCGCGCTATGGCGTTGTGCCCATGTATCTACGCGGTTCATAAACCATTGTTAAATTCATGTCAATGTGACAGGTTGTGTTCTGTTTACCTTAAAACTTCCTCAATTCTTGAGTTAATTATCTAATGCTGGTGATTCTTTAGAAAATCAAACGTAAATGACAATAGTTTGCAAAGCAAACAGACTGAAGTGTTTTTTAAGTAAATGAATTTAAAATTATTTTGTATTCGCTACTTTATTAATATACACATTTAGACATATTTCAAAAGCGATGCTTTCTTCATCAGAAATATATAGAATGCAAAAAAATACTATTGTCAAGTATAGACAAATGAACATTTTGTTTTCTAAGTGTTTTTTGTTTGTTTTTTTTTCTCAATAAATGTAAAAGTACTTTGTGGTGTCATTATTAATTAAATTAATAAGCAATATTTTTAATATACAAATGTAAATATACATATACATATTTTTAAACAGTGTTTTATTTGCTTTCTAAGCGTTTCAAACAGTGTTTTATAATAAATCAGGAAAAAATATTTTTGATGAAGTGTTTTCTAGTTACATTGACTGGTAAAAAGGGCGATTAGTACAAAGCGAATTATTTGTCATTCCACACTTGATCAAGACGTAATTTTTGAACAGTTCTTCAAAGTTGATGGAAGGTGACAGTGCAAATGAAAGTGTAATCATCATATTCATGTGTTGGTTTCATGTGAATGACAAGCAATCAGCAGACGTATTCTGTTTTTTTTAAAGGAAAATTCCTTATCCTTTTCTTTGGGATTAAATACTTCTTGATTAACTCCAATTCCGGTTCTCTCGGATGACAGCTGGCATTCAGTGAACGACATTCTTTAAAATATCGGTTTTTGTGTAATTTTAACAAAGTATTGACTTTAAATATTATTAGGAAGATATTTATCTCATATTAATGGTATTAAATTAACCGATTTAACGAAACTGCGAAGCTTGTAAAGTAACTTTGCCAAAAGTCTGAAAAGTCAGACTAGTGATTAAAATTCTACAAAATTATATAACCTACAAGTGTAAAGTAAGTAATAGTAAACGATGTGTCCGATATACCTGTAATTTTTAATAAAACTTTGATAATTGAATCACAAACTCCTTTAAATTGTATTATCATTGACATGTAATCGGAATGGCAGTTAAGCAAAATATGTTTAAGCTCAAGGAAACGGAAAAGGATTTTTTCTTAAAAAGAACCAAAATAGGTTTCAACTTCTTGTCATCTGAACTGGTCAAAGAGATGAATCTAGCACGAAAAGTGTACCATTATTATACAGTATGATATTTCCCAAGTATGAGATAACAAACACTATTTTAAATATGATACAAAGCCATATTCGCACAAATATAAAACACAACTATAATCACGACGTTCACTAACATAGTACATGACAACACTAAAAAATACACATATCAAAAATACACTCTACAAAATACGTACAGAAATCATTGGAATACAATACTTAGACCAGCTATAACAAGTTGCCTGGAGAATTGAGACATGTGTACGCTTCGGACAAATCTCGAAATGATGTTCAGAGATCTTATTTAAAAAAACGCTATTTAGAAAACCATCTATCATAGATGCCAACTCTGTTCTGACAGCCGTTTTTAAGCTTTGCAGATTCTGATGTAGGTATATTTCTCTCTTGTAAAACGTCGTCATATTATTCTATTGCATCTTTACGTTTCGAGCCTGTACATTTAGTAACGTTGTTTTCATATTGTTCATATTTGTTTTTTTTATTTTCATTTACATATTAGCCTTGAAAACTTTCTTAAACTTAATACTATGTAGTAAAACTAAACAGACCCAAAATGAGTTGAATCAATAATTCGTGGGAATGCAACATTGTTGTATGTCTTTAAATAAATAAAAGTTAAAAATGTCAGATTAACGATATGAGTTTTGTACAACAACTTTGATTTTTTCTATCAAAGTTCTCATAAAAATAGCAGTAAACTTTCCTCTGAGATTATACCTCATTATATGTTATTTTGAGTACTTTTTATTATGATTATAAACTTCAGAAATAAGTTATATGAATAATTGCGTTTCTGTATAAGATTTCTTGCAATTCTCGGCTCCCGGAGTTTTTCATAACGTAATAGATGACATAATACATTAAATGCTAAAGTACGATACACAAACTTGACATGTCTGATTATTTACCAACTAATTCTATTTTAATATTTAATCACTGAAGGAGATAATATTAACATAACCTAAATGAAACATGAAACCAAAAAAAATAACAGATAATACATTAAATATTACAATGAGGTTTTTAAAATTCAATAAATAATTAAAAATTGAATATATTCTTCAGACTTTTAGTAAAAAGTTAATAGAAGTCTCATATAAATAAAAAAAAATTGGATATTTATCCGAGACACTATCTAGTTTGAAATTGTGTCCGTGAAGAACTTTGTAATCATCATAAAGATAGCTGCCGATAATATGGGATTAAAAATGGATATTATATTGACAAAGTCTTGAATTTGAGATATGATGTCGATGAAGATGAACTGGTCTCATTAGCTAAGATGGTAAAGCGGTTGTCCCGGAAAGTCAGAAGTCCTAGGTTCGAGTCCCAGATGCGACTGATATCTTTTTTAATTAAAAAAAAAAGAAAGTTAATATTATCTTCTTCGATCGTTAACTAATTATGTATATGTATAACTTACCCTACGTGGACGTTCGAAACAATCAATAAGATTTCATGACTGCGAAATACCCGACACAGTGCTAGAAATTTATGCATTATGACAATCACTAATTTAAATAACAAAAATATGAGTATTTATGTTTATAACACCGAGATGGTGAAATTGAGCTGAATTTTAACATAGCAATCTGTTAGTTTGAAAAGGTGATAGCGGTACAAAATACCAATTGGTGACATTTGAAGTAGTTAAACACCAACATTATATACATTTTCTACAAAATTTTAAGCATAGTTTGTACTCTTAGTTGTGTGTATTGGTGAATATGTATACAGTTTATACATCGATGTTCTTGCGAAACGACATGAACAGCCCTTTGCCTTGTTTATTTTTCTTATTGCTTTTAGCGATTTTTTTGACGGCCTCCATGGTCGAGGGGTAAGGCTCTCGACAACGAATCCGAAGGTCGCCGGTTCAAATCCCGGTGTGCGCAAGTAAATTTTATTTAATTAATTTGTGTCATTTCACAATTAATTCATTTAAAATAATAGTGTATTTGCGCACATTTCAGAGTGGAAGATACTCTCAGTATCGCCCTGGTGAAAGACCACCATTCAGAATTGAAACATTGCTTGAAATGGCTTTTAGCCGTGTTTGGTGACCAGATCTGAATAGCCTGAAATTTGGTACTAGATACTAGATAACCATCCTTATAAAAGACCGGCTGTATTTATAAAGTATATATATATGTATACCAGCTGTGAATTTATCCGTATAAAGCAATACACCGCGTAAATCGGAAGCGAATTCTATTTTTTTGTAAAATAAATCAGTGCATTACCTCGGGAAGATATGCGGATGCCTGAGAGATTGAATAAATTGGATAGAATTCAAAGTTGAATTGAACCCTTATTGCTAAGCGGTGGAGAACCTCCCACTCTCCTGGCCTGAAATCGATGAAATAATAAAAACTGGATAGGATTTACGAGAAGGGAATCTAACGGTTTTGATTCACTAACCTGAACTATGACACTAAAAATATTGTGTATAATCATCACAATATCAAATTTGTCTGTAATAATAAATGTGTACATATATGATTAATATTTAAAATAATTAATAATTAATACTTAAAATAGCGTAAAAACTTATAACTATAACGACACATTACACGCTGTTTCTAAGGGTTAAAGAGAGTCAAAAAAGGAAATAAAAGTTAATATTTTTTTCAAGCTATTTTAAAATATCGTACTTTTTAGCGTTCTTTTTACTTCATTCATATTGTCTCATACATTCTCATCTGTTATTCCGTCTTTTGACATGGCCCGAGCCGAGTATATGATTCACATGATCGTGCAATGTCTTCCTTGGGTGTCCTGTCTTCTTCTTCCATTCACATTCGCGTCATATATTATCCTTACACTCCTTTCTTCTTTCATTCGCTCTACATGGCAATAAGCGTATTTTTCTTAATCTTACTCATTACGATTTCATCTCGCTTGTTTTTTTATGATCTCTACATTTTTCACACGATCATACATGGTTTTACCACACATTCGCGTAAGATATATTATTTCTACAGCTTACATCAGCCTTACATTATTTACGAACATCAACATTTTTCACATGATCATGCATGGTTTTATCACACATTCGCCTCAGATATTTCATTTATACGGCATTCAGTCTACTTTAATCCTTCTTATGCCAGATCCATGCCTAACTGTCATACATTGGGGTTGATATCAGCACTCCATTGTGGACTGCTAGCTTCACTTTTTTGGAGAACTTTTTGTTAGTGTCAACCGCATTCAGTCTTTTGTTAATGAAGTTTTTCTGCACTTACCCTTATTTCAATATTTCTATCTAAACTATATAGAAAACTATATTGAATCTATTGAAATTTAAACGAGAATAAACAGTTATTACCCAGCACACGCAATTGACATTTTGCAGAATTGACCAGTTTGCATCTCTCTAAAAAAAACTGAGACATTTCGGAAAATACGTAAAATATTTACAGATAGTTTGGCGCAAAATAGAGAATTCAAATTTGGAATTTCAATAAAAATTACTAAAATTTTTTTTTGAATTTTTGCGCTTAAAAAAATTATAATAATATAATACGTACATCGGTAACTTCTTTACGCGTATATTAGCAAGAATTTAGTAGGCTGAGGTCAGTTTTACGCTGACCTTCTCAATAATTGATGTGACATTCAACTTATTATGATAGTACTGCTATAAAAAAAATGAAGTAAATTGGAGTTATTTTGGATCGTAGAAAGACCATCCTCCTATATTCTAAATCGTAAATGCAAAACCTTTTCATGATCCATACACTAAAAAGATTCAAAGAGAATTTCAGATGCAAGAAGAAGGCCCATTCAAACGTAAATTTATTCCAAATTCGTATACAACACACCTTTCGCAGGAAACTAGATGTTATGCTGAATAAATAAACCCAAAAACTTATTTCGGGAGAAACAACTTACTTGCCTAGTTTGTATGTTTATTTTCCGGAGGTTGATACATTGAACTGATTCATAAATAAGGTAAAAACAAAACCGAAAAAGAATTTCTAAAAAAGTGTGGCACTCTTGCCTTTTTATAAAGCTTGGATTTTCTAAAAAATATTTTATATTTCGAATGAAACGTCGTAACTTTGTAAACCACTTCAATTTCATAGAAACATGTCAAAGAGTGTTGACACGACCTTTGCCTTTGTCAGGTCAGATATGTGTACATAATGCTGAAGTGTTTTAATCATGTGAGTAGTTATTCAAGTAAATGTTTTTCTAATGAGAATCTACCCCTTACTAGAATTTATTTTAATTTAGTTTTTGTGTCAATTTCACTTTTATAATTTATTACAAAAAACAAAACAAAAAATTGATAGAGAGCAATAATTCATGCGTGTTGTAACAACTCTTTTTTATAATTTACAAAATAAATATGTACTTTTGTAGCTATATTTTTTATACAAAGATGTACTCCCATACAAAGGTGTGCTTTTATGTATGGGGGAATGAGAGAGGTAGGGGGTATTATTAATTTTGTTGTTTAACAGCATTATTATGTATTTTATGTTTTTCAGTTTTCAGTGTACTTTTTACTCTTGTTTTGAATGCCATAAAGTTATCATTTATGAAACTTGTGTTTTCTGGTAATTTATTAAAGAATTTTATTGCTAGGTATTTGTAGTTTCGTCGACCCAAAGTTTTTTGCATATCGGAATTGGTAACATGTATTTTTACCTGAGATTTTTTGTGTTTCTGATTGGTTAAGCTTTATTTGAAAATATCTTCTTTACATATTTGTAAAGTTGCCTAGTATTGGAACAGAGAAAATAAGTTTTTCTTCAAATTCTTTAAATATGGAACTAAATTTATTATTATAATTATACTATTCATAAAACCAGATAATTTCTACAATACACGTATCAAAAATCTCATCAATATGATTTTCCCTGCGGAAGTAATCGACCTTCAACCTACACATGAAGTCTAAGGATAGGTTATCCCCGGCGCCATAAAAAATCTGATATTAATGATGATATTAGGGTCGGTATAAAAATGGTCTGTATTGTCCCGACCTCGGCGTCTCAGAACTTGAGATGTTATCTCGTCGAAAGCAATTAACATTCTGAAAGTATAAACACACATCAAGGGCGTCTTAAGGAGTTGAGCCTATTACTTAAAGGCTTAAGGGTGTGTTGTGTAAAGGGATCAGGGAATATGAAAATATGTGGCAGTCGCTAGAAGTTACAGCATTTGATGACCGCTAAAGGGTGTCATTTTGATTCCAGTAAAAGGGTATTTTAAAGTTTGAAATGTTTTTTTTTATATATAATTTTTTGCTACCTACATCAATGGATATAAAAATAGAAAATATTATAGAAAGTCACGTTTTTTACAATGTTTGTTAACATGTTTATAGGAAGCATTACATTTGTTTATATCTATTTATGACCTTTTTATTAACGTTTATACGTTTTTGTGCCTGTTTATAAATCATCGCCCTCAACAAAAACAGGCGTTTTTGCATGTTTCGCTAATAGGGTGAAAAAAAAAGTTCAAGAAACCCCATTGGCCAAACATATAATAAAATGTACAAATATCCAGCAAAAAAAAAACCAGTATTTGCTCCTCTGGAAAGATGCTAAATATTACGCCGTTTGCGTTGTGGTCGACAAAAATAGTGGTAAAATAGATCGAAAATCAAGTTTTTACAATAGTTAGAAGCTAAAAGATATAAAAAATATTTTTTTATTATCTTAACGATATTTATGCTTTTTTTTAAAAGCTTTCATTTTTACATACAAAATATGGACACTTAACAATTTTTTGATTTGCTTGACGATTAATTTAATTTAAACTGCGGTTAGAACCCTACCATATTAAGGCCACCATGTCTGAAATACTCCCCGAGTGTTCATCACAAAAAAGATCTAGAGTTTAGTCCATTAATTTCCTTTAGTCCCGAGGAGATTGATATTCCAGATACAGCGTGGCATATAAATATCACACCGCCCAGGATTCAGCTCAAATCGTGCCTTGTTTATTTAATTAATTAATAATTAACATGGGGTAAGTTCACCGCAAATCTGATTTATGTTACATAAATACATGTTTAACGTGGTTTAGCCTAGGTACCACCTACCTTTATACAAAAATAATAAAATCAGCACTCGACGAAAGTGTGGGTGGACCTGTATCTAATCTTCAAGGTAATTTTTTTAACTCTACAATAGAAGCGTTCTTCCTTCGCCCATTAATGAAAGCGAAATGTATTTTTCTACCATTTTTAAATAGGCTTTTTTTCCTATCTTTGATTAATCAATGTTGATTAAGGTCATAAATTGCGATCACTCATAATAAACATATTTAATACTTAAATTCATGAAAAAAATATGCAAATTCACTCGTTTATTGTGTCTGAGAAGCGATCAGTAACTAACCGTACAATTTGAGGTAAAATTAAAAAAAAAAGTTTCCCACCTACGAGAAAAAGGCGCAGCCTGCTACTATGAAAACAAACTAAAAATGTTAGGAAAAATGTTAGGGAAAGCATGTAACGAAGAACGCTAGCGCGATCGGTCGGCACTTCAGATAAAAGTTGAATGTTGGATATAATAAATTTTACTTCTCGTTTCCATCCTATAGGGTCGACCTTCGCGGTAGAGCGGTTAGTTTGATTGTTCCAGATCTGGTTGCGGGTTAGAAATCTGTCATTTAAGGCTGTAGAGATGTAAATCTCCAGTCATGAAATCCACAAATGAAACGATGCTTGAAAGATTTGTTTAGTAACAATATATGAATAGCAGAGGCGTGCACTCCAGTTAGGTACATACGCACTGCCTACCCTAACTTACTCATACCAAAATATAAATAATATTAATATTTATAAGAAATCAATCAAAATTTATAAAAATAAACGCGAGGTTCCCGCTATAAATCGGAGGTTCGCGCGCACCTCACCGACCGCCCAAAAACGTGCCAAAAGCAGGAACTAAGTATACAAAATGACGCGCATGTCGACGGCCTCAATGGTCGAGGGGTAAGGCTCTCGACTACGAATCCGAAGGTAGCGGGTTCAAATCCCGGCGTGTGCGAAAGCAAATTTTATTTAATTAATTTGTATGATTTCAAAATTAATTCATTTAAAAATAATATAAAGTATATTTGCGTACGTTCCAGAGTGGAAGATACTCTCAGTATCGCCCTAGTGAAAGACCACCATTCAGAATTGAAATGGCTTTTAGCCGTGTTTGGTGACCAGATCTGAATAGCCAGGTATTTCCCCACCTTCCTCTTCCCTTTCTCCTTCCCCCCTCTCCAATAACGTCAGCCTCACAACATTCCCCAATTTGGAATGGCATAGTCTCACTGGCTCCAGACGTTTGGGCGCAGTTGGGACTCATGTGCGGAATTCATATAAAAAAGTCATATTCAAATGCAGACTGCATTCTTCACAAAAAATGTATATGTGTGAGCGAAGCGCATTCAAGGGAAGACTCGTAGGTGTTAGTGTTAAAAAACGAATCCATTTCGGTCCAAATCACAAATGTTGCACTCACTGGCACCTGTTAGCATCTCTATTAATTGTACAACTTTAATAATAATAATTTATTATTTTTTGCTGGCTTGCTTTCTTTTGCAATCGGAAAAATATAAAAATTTTGTATCCAGTAATTAATTGGCTTGTAATATGACTAAATGAAGCGATTTTTGGACAAAGTTTTTAATATCTATTAATTCACTGTTTTTCCTACTGCCTACCCTAATTACAAACTCTTTGCACACCACTAATGAATAGCCAGGCATTTTTTAATCTTCATCTTTTCCAACTCCTTCCCGTACCTACTTTTTTTACCCCCATAACCCACCACAAAATAAGGTTGCCATATTTCTACGTTTTTATTAGTTATTTTCTATCGCCTCTCCAATTCAATTCAATTCAGGGAAGTCATGAAATACAAAAACCGCCTATGAAGTACAGAGATACGGAAAATAACTAACACTCTTTTATTCTTTTTTTTATCTGACACCTCATAATAGCGCCCCTGAAGAGGAGGTATAACGCCCTTCGGTTGGGTAACGTTGTGAGGCAGGTCAAAGAGAGGGCTGTTCGAAGGGATTCGTTAATGCGGTCCTTGAAGAGGCCTGGATTAAATGTACGAGGAAAGACATATGCCGGTAGCTCGTTCCACATACGAGCCGTCTTATAGAAGAACGAGTCAGCGAAACGACCCGTTCCATGAAGCCAGCATCAACTGTGAACGAGTGTTCCGCTCGTGTCCTTCGAGTTAAGTGCACCGGCGTGGAGGGGATCAACGCTACTAGCTCATTCGAACACGCTTCATTGAAATATCGGTAGAACACACTCGGCATACCTACATTGCGTTTGCGTATTAGAGATTGCAATTGGTCTGTTAACAACGCTATGTCAATTAGACGAACCGCCCCCCTTTGCACAGAATTTAGCAGGCTTTTCAAGTATCTGGGAGCTCTAGCCCAAAGCTGGCTTCCAAATTATTCTGTTGAACGTATTGAAGATTTGTATTGGTTTAGCAGTTGGTCCCTATTGAAGAATCTGCTAGGCGTGTACAAGACGCCCAGTTCCTTGGAAGCCAGATTAACTCGCTCTTCTATGGAGCGACGTTACTTGAGTTGTTCTGAAATACTTACCACATTTCATTGGAGTCTTTATTGGGGAGGGTGCTTCCGTCAAATTACATCAGACAGTCATTGACCATATATATTTTTAAATCTCAACATCTCCAAAGATGATTATTTCCCTCAAGGCCTCCCGTGTGGAGTTACTGTATATATATATTGTAATGCGTGGATTGCGGGGAACGCGGGAATGCGGGAGAAGGAAAGGAGGAAGGTTAGGTAGGAGAAATTGCGGGAGACAGTGTGTGTGTGTGTGTGTGTGTTTACCCTGAGAGAGGTTTTCTTCCAGGGAGCTCGGGACCTACGACTAGCTCACCATCGGCAGGCCTCGGAGCTCTTCTTCAGGATCGTGAATCGACAGGCAGTCTTATAATTGGGAATTGACTCGGAACTTTATCAATTAAAACACTCAGATGCTTTCAGAACTCAGTGGTTTACTCGGTAAAAAGGGCACAGACATAGTAAGATTACACAAGGGGAACAGGCTAACCTACATATTACAAATAATATTACGGGCAAGTTCTCTGATTCTCTCTCTGAAATATTCTACGAACGGCATGGTTAAATGTGACTTGAAATATAATTACAACACAATGAAATGGGGATAACCAAGATACAGCTCACGGTTGGGAATGATGGGGCTCGGATCTGGTGAACGCGATCGTCGATCGTGTGTCCGGGTAGTAATCCATCGCCAGGTCCATGGTGAATGGTGCACCTCGGGGAGGATGTTGTCAAGGCCGAGCTCACAGAGAGAAGGCGTGCGTCCAAGGCCGGGTGCGAGGAGAGAATGAAGCGTTGAGAGCGCGCGGGCGGAACCGGGGCCGCGTATGAGTGATGTCTCTTTTTGTCGCTAGGGGTGCTAACCTAACGAGTGGCTAGTATTTATGGGGTATTTGCGTTATGTAACAATATATATATATATGTATATATATTTCGACTAGCCTATGGAGTTGTTGTCTCCAACTGGGATGAACACTGAATTCCTTCCTCGAGAATGGTCGCTTGTATTTTGTGCAAAAGTCGGTCCTCTGGCATTTTTGAACGACCGAGTATTTGCGACATTAAGAATCGAATAGTTGAATTTCTTACTAGATTCTATCCTGAAACTCCTGCCACTATTCTCAAAAATCTCATTTCGGCAATTGAATTCTACCACAAAAAAACAAAAAAGGCAAAAAAAAAAATTATACGGAAAATCTAGAGAAGTTCGCTTATCGGCTCCAGTATGTACGAGTACAATATTCGTCTTGTATTCACTGTAATTTCCTTAACGGGAACTTCACGATAAACCACCATGTATGTTGTATATTGTTGCTGTTTCCATCGCGGCTATGAATAATGTGTTGACACAATTTTCGCGAAATTGTAATTTAACTCACACCCTGTACATGGAGACTGACTACGATATAATATGAATCTAGAAACACTGATACTGTGTTGAACAGAAAATTGGAATATCTAGAGGGGTTTAATTTATTAAAAATGACTTTACCTTTGATAGAAAACATTGGAGTATATTTTAAAATACAAGTTAAATTAACAAAATAATAATATTTTTATTTTTATAAACAATAATTATTAATCTAAAACACTCATCCAAATTGAAAAAAAACCTTCCGAGCAAAGATAAATGTCGCCGGCAGGACTCCGAACCCGCACCCTTCTAATGTCCGGACATTAGAAGGGTGCAAAGTGCTCGCTCAGGCTGGATAGTGTTTAGATATTTTGCATAAAATAATATTTACCCTTTGCGCTATGCACAAAAATCTTGTCTTAAGTTTTTAAGAACTTTAGTTTATCAATTAATAATAATATTTTTAATTATTAATTATTTTTATTGAGATTTAAGAACCTCATCGTAATATTTAATCATTGAAGAAGATAATATTAACATAACCTAAAAGAAAGATGAAGTTTGGGTAGAACTTTGTAAACATCATAAAAATAGCTGCCAATAATATGAGATTAAACAATGGAAGATAATAGTCACAAATCTTGAATTTGAGATATGATATCGATGAAGATGACAAAAATTGAACTTGTCTCATTAGCTAAGTCGGTTGAGCGTTGCCCCGGATAGGCAGAGGACCTGGGTTTGAGTCCCAGATGCGACTGAAATATTTTTAGTTTCTCTCCTTTTATCCGGTTTCATCTTTCATTTAGGTTATGTTAATATTATCTTCTTCAATGATTAAAATAATAATATTTTGGAAGACTTTTTTGATTTCATTAACAATGTGAAATAGTTAATAAGGTAATATTTTTTTATGAACGATTTATTGTTATTTATGTTTTCTTTATAGATATGAGCTGAAATATTTTTTCTTCTGAGATTGTTGTGAAATATTTATGTTTTAAAGATTAAAGTTCAAGTTAAAATTCTCAAATTTCTCATATTTCTTGTCAATATAATGCACAATTTCACAATACCGTTTACAATATTTCCAAAATCCCTTTCAAAATATCGAACCGAAGTAATACGTACGACCACAAATTGATGCACAAGTATAAAATGTATCAAGAGCGTCTCCTGTCCCGATCCTATCTTCCTCTTCCTATTCCTCTCCCTCCTTCATTCTTAATTTATTTTTTATTTACCTTGTTATCTTCATAACATCTGTATTTAACCACTGTTAGCACAAGAAACTTTGCTGACTTACTTTTGTTAAACTTCCAATGTATATATATTTGTATTAAAACCTGTTTCATTCTTAGAAATAAATAAATATGAGAGAGGCACTATTTTAAATTTGAATTTATGCCAAATCTCAGAATTAACAGACCTCTTTGCTTTTCCATGATCTGTGTTGAAAGTGGAATCACACTGTATAAAGTATTATAGTGTGGGTTGCCGGCTTACCTACGCTATATAGGGTCGGCACAGTCGGTATTCCGAGGGCACCCTAGACCTCACTGCCAGGGTGAATTATTGAGCGATTAACCGTGTCATTTGAGGCTCCGAGTAGCCCTAGTAATACACGACATAGTTTAATACAACTTTGGCAACCCTGAAATAAGGGTGTGTAGTTCCCACAAAATCGATTGATAAGCTCTATGGATTTGTGGTAAAAGTTATTGTACATTATTTTATTAAATTACTATCTGATGTGTTCCCGACCTTGCTCGGGTTCGTATAAAGTTATGATGTTGTGAACTCTTGCTTGTAATTAGGGTGCCATAATTGATTTGACAGCGAAAGTGACTATCTCCAAATAAAGAAACATTCATTTGTATATTTTATTTCATTTAAGATGTTTATTTTTTCAAAATATATCTAAATCATAAAGTTCTGTGTTTTCAATTTTTTAAATATTCTACCCAAAAAAACCTTCTTCTTTTGAATATGCAATCTTTGGACAACCAAAGTGTTATATCTATGGGCTATCCTAAATAAAAAATAAAAATAAAAATAAAAAATGATTCAATGTTTTTCATACCAATTTTAAAACGTTATAGCAACAGTTTTAAATATTGTATTTCATTCAAACTACTTTTTAAACCTTTCTGTCACTAATAAGAACAAACTTCGTTATTTTCAGCAAAACTTGTCGTGTGATTTTTGAGAACATCGATGAAAGAGAAACAAACAAACTTGCATTGATTTTTATAAATATAGTTGAACGATGTTTTTGCATTTTGTGTCGCTTGCCTGAAATGGTTTCACATATATTTATGGTAGTCACCGGGTATGAATAACCAGATTTTTCCAAGCCTTTTTTATCCCATTACCCCATCTAGTTCCTTTATATTCACTCAAATTTCCATATTAATCAACGGTAACAAATGAGTTACTAGTCTTTTATTTATTCATTATTTACGGTAAATGACTATTTATAAAAAGAGATAATTTTTTTAAATATTTTAGTACATACGAGTATACACAAACCATTATTCTAGGAACATATTAAATACAGTGATTATCGAGCAAAAAATAAAACAAAGGGCGTGCAGATAGGAACTCACAAGACAAAACAGAGTAAAAAACTTTATCATCAAAGTTCTTCAGATATTTAATGTCATACACATCAGAATATTGGTTTTTGACCCAAAGACATATTAAAGTATTTTACCACTTCACAGTATTCATTACAGTCATTACCATGGACTATGAGACTATTTGAGGTAGAGAACTTTTAATAGTGAGTTCTTGCAACCGCAGTGTGAAATAGGATGTACTGCCAAGTGGTTCTTGTGGGTATGTAAAAATTAAGTACATCATAATCTCAATAATATCCTACACGATTTTCTAAAAAAGATAACTTCAAAAAAATACGTTTAAAAAAACTAAGTAATAAGTTTGTTTCAATACATACAAAAATATGTATAATAAAACATATTGTAAAAAAGTATTTTTCACTCTTTTCAAAGACAGGGAATGATTTTTATAATGTATGGAGACCATAATAGGGAAATATATTCAAGAAGGCTTCGCACAAATGCACAGTATAAAATTTGATGGTGGAGTAGATCTTATTACGAAATCAAACATGTAGTTTCATTTCATCAGTAGTGATATTAATTATCTGATATTCAAATGACAGATCTTCAACAAATAAAAAAATGAGTAACTGATACAATATTTTCACCGTTGAGTGAAAGACAGAGTTTATATAAAGTACACCGACGTTATAATTAATTCAAAGTTTCTTGTAATTCAATGAAGTCATCGATGTTACTAATTTTATTACAAATCTAATGTCATCAGGAATCGATAATTTACACCTATGTTAGAAAGTATTTGAAAAACGTCATTTACAAATAATACAAACAAGATTGGCCCCAAGTAAGAACCTTGTGGAACCCGACTTATTTCCTTAAATTTACTAGAACGATTTGAATATTTTGAAAAAAAAATTAGACTGCCAGGAATCTATCAATGCGGCTAGCCCTCTAACTGGACAAGTAGTCCTAATTTCTTGAAATCGTGGATTAGTATGTTGATTCAAAATTTATCAAATGCCTTGTTTAAATCTATATAAATGGAATCTACGAGTACTTGAATTTTATGACTAACGCCATAATATTAAAATTTTTAGTATATTGTTAAGTTAGCGAAGTATGTGATTAGTAAATTATTGCAATAAATATTTATTGATTAAATTTGAATACTATACGACGATAATAAAAAAAACTTATTATTTTATTATTCGTATTAAATAAAATTTAATTTGAATAGAACTGGTTTACAATTAGATAAATTTGAAATTTTAGAATTTGTAAAAAGTAATAATAGTCAATTAAATCTTTTTAAAAATCAAAAATTAAAAAAAAAATTAAAATGTATATTCATAATATTATTAATGTAAATTTTAATAATAACAACTGTTACTATTTTGTTGTTTATTCTTTCCTATTTTCTTCATTTTATTAATATTTCGAAAACATAAAAAAACAACATTTATTTATTATTTAATATTTTTTGATTTTTAAAAATATTTTTTTACATTTTTAATTAATTACCCACCTACTTCCATCACTTAATGTTAATTTATGTTTGTGTTTGTAATTTGTACTGTTTGCTTTTTATTTGTCTAAACTTGTCACTATTTTTAGTATATTCCCGATGAGGGGAGCTTTGCTTCTGAAACATGATGATATTCATATATCATAAACAGTTGTTTAAATAAAGCAATAAATTAATTAAAAAATACTTTGTAAACATCACTCTTTTAATATATAATATCAACAAGTTTCGAAAGCGAAGCTTTCCTCATCAGGACATGAATATTAAAAAAATAATAATAATGTCAAGTATAGATAAATAATAAACGTAGAACACTATAATGTAAGAAAAGCCACATTACAAACATAAAAAAGTGATTAAAGTAGGATAGTAATTAATCAAAAGTGTTATGAAACATTGAATAACAAATTAACATTAGAATTTAAAAAATTTTTACTATTAAAATAAATTAAATAAAAAAAAATAGTAGTCAAGAAAATATAATAAAAAAAAACAAGTCATGAAAATAAAACAATAATGGTTATTTTTATGAAAATGTATATTTACAAGGTAATTTTGAATTAATTTATTAATAATGACGCCACGAGGTGAATACCACTCTTTAAAAAAAATCTTATTAATTCAGTGACTAAATATGACAAGGTCTTCTGATATTTAGATTTTGTTCTGATAAAACATCAGCCACCCCTGCACATATACCTATTACCACCTGCATGAAGGTTAGGTACAAGCGCGCATCTAAATAACTCAGTTCTTATATTATTGTTGCGTTTAAATAGAATGTTGGACCAAGTAGCCCTCGTTGGCATAATTAAAGGCAAGACGGTCAAGTAAATCGGGGATGTCTTGATTTTTTTTTAAATTAACATTTTGGACATGTAAACCATAGGGATAATATGAACCTAAAATAATAATTCTTTGAATCTCAGTGTCTACCTGCCCATGAACAATAGTTGCATTTCAAAGATTGCAAACAATGACTTACTCTGAGATCAGTTCTAGAAATATTCAAAGAGTTCCTCCTCACTCTTTTATATATGGAGAATTTCCTGACTGTGTAGGCACAATAAATTAAGAAACAGATACTAAGATTAATTCATACACAAGTCCACCCTGCAAAGCAACCCATAATAATTCGTCGCCGGAAAGCGACTATCGAACTGATGATACACGATGCACCTACAACATCTCAACCACCCATCCACCCCCATCAACAGCCTTAATGGTGCCATATGACACAAAACCCCCGAGTGCCGGATCCGGGTCATATTGACCCGCGTCTTAAGCTGATTTATTAACCCCGTAATAGCAAGCCATTAATTTTGGGGTCTGCTCTGTCTGCCGGTGTCTACTTTGCGACAACGGCGATGAGAGGCCGGAGGATGGTGACAGATAAATTAAATGAACCGCAAAATTTAACAGCCCTGACACTCGGGTGACGTGTACGAGTTTAGATTGGCACACTTAATCATTTTGGGAATGTAAATTTTGACCTTTTTGTTTGCTTAACTGCAATAATTCAAAATGGGATGGTGACGCCAAAAGGTGAAATGATTTATGTATTCTAACTGTTTAAATTGACGTATGCTAAGTCATGTTAGCTCTAAGGAGTTATACACTTTACTTAATCTAATATAGTTAATATCCACTTAACCTTACCTAATCTAACCCTAAGTGGAAATGGTTCATGTATTTCAACTGTTTAAATTGATGTATGCTTTATATAAGTCACATTCTCTCACTCTATACAATAATCCAGCATCTTCAAATAATTATTACGAGAACTCTTTCATTCAAAGATTGCACAGGCTTGGTAATGAGTATAGTTCAATTGATGTTTACCGTTATAACACCTCCAGTGTCAATGCAAAAAATCAGTTTATTTAAATGTTTTTGTTAAATTTATAATGAAAACGTTTTTTTTGAAACAGAAGATTTTTCTTGTGCAACTTATTTATCGTTGTAGTTATTGCATTATGTTTCTATAAAATAACCAATTGGGCGTAATAAAGGTTTGCTGTATTATAAACACGCTTTACGACTGTTCATGTTTTACAACATCATAATAATTATAAATCTATTACCCACCGGTTGCTCTGTAACCAGCTACTTACATAGTCTCTACCTTCTTACTTATTTCATACTTACGTTATTATATTATGTACTAAACCACTTGTTATACTCTTTGTACAACCTGTAGTTATAATGTTACCACAGATAAAACTGTTATTCATTACGCTGTATCTACTTACTTCTTTTATACTCTAATTATTAATGTATATACTATATTATTACATTCCTTTGTATAACTATGTGATACATGTATCAACATGTAAAAGCCTTCTGGGCGTGAATAAATAATAACAAAAATATTTTAGCTAAAAGTAAGAAGAGTGTTGACTTTATTGTTACGATATTCCATTACATGTTATTGATCATGATTGTACAGAAGGATTTAAAGTAAATATTTTACGAAAATCAGTAACTCTGCGTACATCGCATTATTTATACAACCCTTCAACTAATTTTGACAAATCTCGTGGCTTCAAGACCGATATGCAATGAAAGAAGTTGTATTTTTCCTCCGGACGACCTTGTCTTTTCAAGTCACAATTATATTGAAACCGGTTGGCGTATTCACAGAAATAAAGCATTAAATACAACATAAAGTATTCGCTCAATGGATGAATAAATTATTTTCGATCAGCGCTGCTTAGAAAATAAACATCACCCCAAGGCTCTTAACTTCTTTTGGAAACGATTTGCTAAAATTTTTGTTGTATTTTGCAAATAATAAGTTTAACAGATATAAAAATAACTCGTTTAGATTTTATGTTGATTTCACCTATATAAAATTATAAAGCGCAAAATGTTGTTACATAACGCAAATAATCCATAAAACTAGCCGCTCGTTAGACAACAGCGCCTCAAGCGGCCAAAGGCAAGACCTTGCAAAAAGAAACATCCGACACCCGGTCTTGAAAACACGCCATTCACCGCTCGAACCCCGCCTAACGAACACACTCACTGGACCTGCACTGAAGATGGCTTCCCGCCCTGCCACGCTACGCTACGGACAGCTAATAATTGCCTTCCCAGGAAACACATTGCCGCTACAAACTAAACCGTGAGCTGTCTTTTACATTTTCCCCTCTGTTGGTGTTGTATTTTATTCAAATCACAGTTTACCATGCCCATTGTAGAGAATTATCAGAGAGAATTTGCCCGTAACATTATTGTGAGGTTAGGTTAGCCTGTTCACCATAACTACATTCACCATGTCTGTACCTTCCTCCTAATTAAACTACTGAGTTTGAAAGCGTACGGGAGTTTCATTTAACAGTAGTTTAAGTTTAAGTATTCGAGTCTGGTTCCCAACTATAAGACCGCCTGTCGGCCCACGATCCTGCAGAGGAGCTCCAAGGCCTACCGAATCTGAGCTAGACAAAGGTCCCGAGCCGAGCTCCCTGGGAGAAACCCCTCACCGGGTAAGTCTTACAAATGCTCTGTCTCCCGTAAATGCAGCCTACCCAACCTTCCTCCTCTCCTTCTCCCGCATTCACGCACCCAGTCCTCCCGAACATAACAATGTTAAACACTGATGTTGACCGACTCCAAAAAATAAAAAAATTTAAAACAATGCAAAATTCTTTAGATTTATTTTTTTATGTTTTTGTATTTATTTCTTAGAACTCTATATAATTATTAAATTGAATGCAAATCCAATGATGTTTTCATTAAGTTCTTAAGTATTTTAGTTTGTCATTATTGTGACAGCTGTTTCGGTGTTCAACGCCATTTTAAAAGTGTGATTAGGCCACGTTGAGACAACTTATATATGATTCTATTTAGCACTACCCAATTTCAATTTTTATGGTGCCTAAAATGATTTATTACACGTAAAACCGATTGACTGAAAAAATAATTATGATGATAGATTCTCTGTTTTGTGAAGTACTTTGAAATATGTTTTCCCCGCGTTAAATTGGATTTTTTTTAAATGTTTTATAATGATGTGACTACCATTGACTTATTTAAATGTGCTATATTATTTAGGTCTTGTGAACATACTGAGAAGTGGGGAATAAATAATTTTCTTTACTTTATTAATTAATGTCATATTACGATCATTCTAATAAACGATCGAATGATAACAATATAACATCTTCTATCTTTTTCTATTATATAAAGAAGAATGTCCCGGGCGGGCAGTTAATGCTTATTTTGTATAGAAATCTACAGTTTTATTTCGAAATTGATGAATTTTTCAAGTTTGACCTTCAAAACAAGGGAAAGGTCTACGTGCAATTTTTCAGTATCACCCCCACCCCCCGTTTATCAGAATTTTCTTTTAAACAAGAGGAAAATTACTGGGTAAGGGTAACACAACCATTCATAACTAAGGAAACGTCAGGTACTTTAGCTACTAAAATAATAAAGTAATGAACATTATTTATTCACCACATCTCAGTATGTTCACTAGACCTAAACAATACTGCCGTCGTAAGTAAAAACAAGGTATCTTCCTTTAGAGTCTGTAGAGAGAATATAGGTAACATATTTAAAAAAGCCAATAGCAGTTGCTTATTAATTAGTAAATTAATTAACAAATGAATGATCCCAATATGCGGGGTTTTTAAGTATATCTAGACTGAAAAGCATGTAATTGTCACTTTGCCCTAAGAACAAAACCCGAATTCCATCATCTCGATAATAAATTCGTTTCGATAGTCATTTTATGTTTGGATTACCCAATACCCAAAGCATCAGGCAGTACACGACGTACGTAAGAATAACTACCCTCACGCGACATTTGAAACTAAAATTAATTATACTTCAAACTTGTGCAGGGAATGCATTTCACTCTGGGAACTCTGGGAAAGCATCGCAGTGTTTGATGGCGTCGTAACCGCGAAATACCATTAGAGCATTTGGTCCATGTGCATAGGATTGAAAAACATGTTATATCGGTGATTTCAACTGGAACTTTTTGCGATAGTAAAAGGAGGAGAGATTTATTTTTAGAAGTTAACCAACTAACCATCACGCCGTTTCCGCGCAGGGGTAAGCAGAAAGGACGGACCGCCAAACAACTCGATCTTGGCATACACTTCTTGCTTCATTCACATTCATAAATTCTTTTCTATTATTCCGACTTCTGACATGGCCCGACTTGAGTATTTTATTGACTTGATCGTGCAATGTCTTCCTCAGGCGTTCCCGGCTTCTTCTTCCATTCACATTCGCGTCATATATTCTTCTTATACGCCTTCCTTCGTTTATTCACTCTACATGCCAATTCTAGCGTCCATTTCTTAATCTTACTCATTAAGCTTACATCAGCCTTGCATTCTTTACGAATCTTAATATTTTCACACGATAATACATGATTTTACCACAAATTCGCCTCAGAGATCTCCTTTCTACGGCATTCAGTTTACTTTTATCCTTCCTCTGCCAATTCCAAGCCTCATTGGGATACATCCGGGTTGGTATCAGCACTTCATTGTGGACTGCTTGCTTCGATTCTTTGGACAATTTTTAGAAGCAATGGTTGCTTTTGTATTTTTAAGTGTGAGTTTTACAATGTTATTATGTGCTATTATATTATATACGTACTGCAAGGAATTTTAAAGACACCCGGTTTCTCATCATTTTTATATAACTCATTAGTAAGGAATAGACTTGAGAGTGGGTCGGTGGTTTGGAGCCCATGTCAGGTGAAGTATTCTCTCATGTTGGAGAGAGTTGAGAAGAAATTTTTGAGATTTCCTTATCTGAGGGAGTATGGCTACTACCCGTGGCTCTATCCTACAGAATTTCACTTAGGTATGCTCGGAATGATTCTTCTGTGGGTCAGAAGGGATGTACAGATAGTTACACATTTCTTCAGACTGATTTGTGGATGATTCGAAAACTCGGCTATTATGGAGAGCATTCATTTCTATGTCCCCGATATTCTATCTTCGTCACCGACAGCATAGGATTTTTATGCGGCCTGCAGGACCAACTTACCAATAATCATGCCGGTGAGGATGGCAATATTACTGTTAAATAGAATCACTTTGGATACCGACGTATTTAGCATCAATGAAGCTGTTTTAAACATAAAGCTTTGTTGCTACTTGTATAATACCAGAATGTGTAGTATGCAATTTACTTAGATTATGTATCTACCTTCTTTATTTTAATTTTAATTATTTTTTAAGTAATTATTTTGGATGTTGTACATCCCGTCTTATGTAATAATTTTTTTTTTTTAAAAGGAATAAAGAATTGAATTATTGATTAAGGTCAATAGTTAAATAAATACAAATTGAAATTTGGTGAAAATGAAAAAAATATCGGTATTGCCGATAATGTGGGCGTATTAACCGAAATTGTGGACGCTGAACAGCACAACTGGACTGTAAATTACGAGTAAAATGAGTTATTTAATCCAGTAGGCTTTTGTGTCTTTAGGATGGGATGAAATGATGGAGATCCTACCTTGTCGACAACAGTATGGGCGATTTCGCCCTGCAGCCCAAGCTCTACAGTCCCTACATTGACTGCCTCACAACGCTTCCCAGTCTGGTGGTGATATTATTCCCCTGTCTTTAAATCGTACAAACAGGGGCGCTCTTGCAAGGTGTGACATAAAAAAAATGCAACGCACGCGCTGGAATAAAATTTTGAGCAATACCATGAACAATGTTAAATACTCGATTATATATGCAAATGGTACTTAGATGCCGGCTTGGAAAGTATTTGGTAAAAAGCATTTCATATTTAATAAAAGTCACAGTTTATACTATTCTTAATCGATGGAAAAGTCTCTGGAAAAAAAATAATTCAAAACCGTTGCTGTCTAAAGCTCGAATATTAACGATTTTTTTTCAATGAACTATTGTTCCATAACAAATTCTTTAAAACCACCCTAAAACTTTCAACGAAAAGTGGTCAAGTAAATACTCCAGTCCGTTGGCGAACAAGTCCTCATGGACACAAACTCTTCGCTTCACAAGTTAGGATATTTTGCACGTATGTGAAACAAAATACGCTTTAAATGAAAAAAAATTCTTACTTGCCAAACTACGCGCCTAAATTCATGCAAAGGAAATATTTTTTTTTAAATTACTGAAGTCAAAAGCCAAAAATGTAAGATAAATGTGATTTATATACAAAAAAAATTTTAATAAACTACACGTGTAGGGTAAATAATAATAAATGTGTGGTACACACACAATTTTTATCAATACTGTGAAAATTAAACAACAAAGTCCTTTTAAAATGTACTGTCATTGATGCCATAAAGCAAAATGTCTTGAACCATAAGGATAAGGATAACGCCTTACTCTTAGAAAGAACCGGAATTAGGTCAGTTTTCGTTGTATGCTCACGATGCGACCTGTGCATTTCGGTGTTTTACGATCAAACACCATATTTTATAAACGCTACACGACAACGCGAACCTTCATAAATTAATTATTGAATCAAATGCTAAACATTGTTGCTATATTATGTAATCAAACTTTTTATCTTCATGCACAGTTTTCATTTTTGCTGTTTTAATTTTCTTTATAAATTTTTTTATTATTTATCATTAATAAAATACAAATTAATTCTGGATAAACCAATTAATTTAGTGCGTCAACAGGTGCTTTTCTAGTTAAGGACATGTGAATACATTATATTTTTCACGTTGATATATACACATTATCTCAATATCAAACAGTTTCATACATTTCGATCTTCTCTTTTGATTACTATTTAAATTATTGTTATTATTTACATAATCAGTGACTTCCTTTTAGACAGACATTTTTTCAACATATATTTAACCTTGCTAATCGAGTTAAATTTTTCACAGTATTTGGCATTAAGTTAAATATCATTGTATTCCAACGTTGTGTTCGTAGTAATTTTTATGTTTCGAAACTATTAAAACATCATTGCTTGTGAATCTAATACGTATTATATATATTAAATGAAAAAATAACACTTTGTTTGATTCCACTTTTTTGTTTGTATAGTCGACTAGTTAAGATTCGACTGAATCATCTTCAGGAATTAAAATATTCTACGAAATTGTCTTTTCATTAAATTTATCATGTCAATCCACAATGTATTTGCTTATTGCGAAAATATATTAAATATTTTGTAATTTACCTTCTTCCCGCGGGCTAAATATGTATTGTTTTATAATTTTGCAAAATATGCCTTAACAGACAAAATCTTCGCAGAACAATATGGTATTATGTCACTACTAATACTGGGAAGAACTAATAGTCTTACGATAGCGTTTTTAACCATTTTGATTTGCTTCAGATAAGTTTAATTGTTATTTCGCCATATTGTTAATCCATTTCTTAGAAAAGATTCTGCCAGCGACTTTAAATATAATTTAAGTATACATTCTACCAGCAATTGATCTAAGTTTTTGACAACTTTTTTAAAAATAATATGTTTATCATTTAAAATAGCAATCCATAGTAATACCAAGATTAACATTTTCCGTAACTAATTCCTAGGCTCTGACAGTTACAGGAATACTGTTATGGATCCAATTAAAATATGTGAAATAATTTTAGGATTGAATTAGAATTTAGCATTTGGTGATTTCATATGCATTACTTCAGTTTTTCGCATTTATTAATATTCATGCATCATGTGATCACATACAGTCAATTTGCATGAGTTTAATCACAACTTTTAAGTCTTTATGCTTTATAACCAAATCCATTATATCACACGTAGGTTCTTATTCAAATTAAATGTATTTACGTTGGCTTCATTTTATTCTTTATGACTATTGTGCACATTGCTGTGTTCTTTAAAAACGTTTAGAATGTTCAGTCTTGTAATTTTTCAAAGAGAATAAATGTTTGCATTTTGTAAATATTAAAAAAATTGGGAATGTGAAGTAGTGAATGTCAAAAAGAATAATACTAAATAATTCTCCGTTACTAGAGTTTACCTGGGTGGAATAACTTACTTTTATCTTCCGGTAAATTTATAAAAAAAAGGTTTCATGATTAATCACGCAGGCCGGTCAAAAATATTTCTGGCAATCGCTAAGTACCTCCGTGTGACGTGCGGTTTCATACGTTACATCAAAAATATTGCGTGACAGTTTCACTCATTCAGTTTTCAGTCGATTTTTCACCCCTCGATCTACATAGCCTAAACTTGTGGAATTAATTTAGTGGCGGCACATTAAAAAAGTCGTTAAATTAACATTATTATGACAGATGCGAACCGTCACGCCATGTTCTTGTAGGCGCAGGAAGGGCTGGTGACGTGTCACTTCCCTTTATTGCAATTAGTTGTTTAACCTTTCATTACTATCATAAGTTTGATTGAGTGTTAAGAATATCATAATTATGTTGTGTTCTGTCAAACCGATGTTTACGAGTCTGATGTTCGGAATAATACTCATGGCCAGGGCGGGAACTACGTGATATATTCAACACGCAGTGATCGAGTGGTCCAAATCATCGTTTCCACCCAGGCATCGCGGGTTCTGTCTTCTGCTGGCCAAGTCTTCTATTATTGCTTAAGGGGTAGAGGGATTATTTATTAATTTAAAATAATGATAAAATTTTTAGGCAATACGATATTAACATAATGTTCATGACATATTTTATACATTTATATAAGCTATGCATTTATTAAAATCATATTAGAAATACGGCTTTTTCTGACCGTCCTACGCGTGTTTTAAAAAATACTAAAAATATGAAAATATTTTTAAAATGTGGAGAAAAAATAGTGCAATCCTTTTCCGGTACGTTTTAAAAAAATAAACTTAAAAATTTTTGAAAGCGCATAAATTTTTTTTTTATGGCCAAAAAAACACTTAAAATGCTTTTTTAGGATATTCAACATTTTACGAAAAAAAAAATTATGAAAAAATTAAAGGTCTTTTTTTATAAAAAAAAGAAAAAAAAAGAAACAGCGTGTTCTGTGAAAAAGTTTAGACTTATGGTATTAAGTGTCTAGACTTTAAAAAAATGAAGACACAGGGGATTCCATTGTTGTAAAGATTTGAAAAATAAGATTATATGTACCTACTAGGCTAGGGGCTATGAAAAAAAGGTTTTTATATTATTGTCTATTATAATACTTCGAATTGCAATAACATTAATTAAGATTGATAAATCAACTGTTTTCCAATTCAGACTGTAAGAGAAAAATTTAAAAAATATACTGTGGATTAACAAATATTGAGAGTAATATCATATCTGCCCCGTATTTGGTAGCAATATAACGCACAATTTTATAAATAAAGCGTTCTTCACAATATATTTTCAACAAATTGATGCACGAGTATAAAACGTATCGAGAGCATCTCCTGTCCCTATCCTAGCTTCCTCTTCCTCTCCCCTTTCATTCTTAATTTTTTTTTTTTTTTTAATAAAACATATGTACTTAACCACTGTTAGCACAAGAAACTTTGTTGGATTACCTTTTGTTAAACTTCCTTTGTATATAAATTTATATAAAAGCTGTTAGTTTCTTACAAATAAATCAATAAAATCTTATATTTAAATATCATATCATACATTGAGTTTAGGTCTCATTGAGATTTGCTAATAGCGTCGTCCTAAAAAAAACAGTTTTTTTCTGAGCATAGATGTTATT
Organism: Halesus radiatus; assembly: GCA_022606495.2. Classification (NCBI taxonomy): domain Eukaryota; kingdom Metazoa; phylum Arthropoda; class Insecta; order Trichoptera; family Limnephilidae; genus Halesus; species Halesus radiatus. Next base: position 133,012 of record JAHDVE020012415.1, read on the forward strand.
TCGCTAAATATAAAAGTAAATATAGCAATTTCTGAATAATTAGTATTACTCGAACATCAACATTTTTAATAACAAATAATAAAAATAAATTTTAAACAACCTACATATTTCATATGGGAATGATTTTTTAAATTTTCATCCTAGAGTTAAGAACACCTAGGTGTTTGAGTAATAATAATTATTCTAAATTTGTCAACCTCATTTTGGAAACAAATCAATCTTTTTACAGGGCCCTTGAGGTGATTTTTCACAAAAACGGCGCTATACAAATTATCCAATTATTATTATTATTATTATTATTGATATAGAGGTCTAAAATTTTTACGTACCAATAGATATATTTTAAATTTTAGAAATAAGAAAAAGTTTAATAGCGTTTTCATAATAACAGCCATCACTTTAATTTATGTTGATATAAATATCTTTATTTCAACGCTTTGGAATGACAAGGTTCCATCTGACACAGTAATGTCATGCGATAATGTGCTCTACAGAAGTTAACTATAAGACTCATTATCGCATGACATTGCCGTGTCAGATGGAACCTTGTTATTCCAAGGGGTCGATTTAGAATTATAATATTTTTTAATGCTCGGGTTGTTCTTTGATTTTATTTAAATTTCTGTTTTCTAATATAATTATAATATATTTTCATATGAAGCGGTAACTTGGTGATGTGACATTATAATTTGAAAAATAAAACAATAACTTTGTTTACATCACTTTTATTTGTAATATACTTTTGCCGACACTTTTCGTTTTTTTTTAAAATTTATTTTTTATATTAAATAATGTAAAGTGCACTACATATATGTTACTATTTTAACAAAATAGATTATATTACGAGTATTTGATTTTACCATAAAACGTAATGGACTATTTCCTACAACAACATAGCCCAAACTAGCATAGCGAGTAGGAAACAATATAAATAAAAATGTTTCAAATAAAATAAAAATTCACCCGCATCAAATTATATACCTAAATACAGCTCAAATAGGCGTAAAAACACTATTTTAAATTCCAGGTCGTCATAAATAGAAATCTCTTATAAACAAGTTTACTCGCGAAACAAATCCACGTTAAACATATCTTGATCCACAAATGTGGCAGAATTACATTTATACCACTATTGGAAAAAAAACGCAGAGCAATCATGAACGCTAAATTTACCAAAGTGCTGCACCGTTTTGGAAAAAGAAGTTCAAAATGATTGGCTGCAAAGTAATTCATTAAAAAGTACAAAAACCCTTATCTACTATCAATTTTTAAACTAATCGAGTAATTTAATATTTTATTTTGAAAATTACCTTTGCACAACAACACGTTTTGTAACAAGTAGACAACGCAAAACAATTTATTCCTTAGTTAGACAAGTCAATCTGTAAACGCCAAACCCTAATGTTTTTCCTGAGACCACATATTGGAGCAACAACGTATTAATTTAAGTTCTTTCTCTTGTCATTTGTTATTGTTCTTTTTCTGAACGAGATACTTTGTAAAGAGTGAAGTGATCGATGGCTTTAAGGAGTAGGAAATAAGTGTTTTTATGGTAGGGGAGACCGGGGACAATTGAAACCCTTTTTTGAAATTCTATAACCCCGGGTTATAGAATTTTTTTCTCTGTGCCCATTGCTAACTTCAATAATTTTAAGTATGATTTTGATATCATGTCTATTCTGGTTTCTATGGACATTTTTATATATGGTCTACAACCATACGTGCCCCCCATTGTAGAATTTGGCAGCCACCTCTGGTCGGGAGTCCCAAAATATCTGAAAAAAACCTTGACTCTTTGCAGAAACGGGCGGTCCGTTTGATAGATTCGCCTATCCTAACAAATGGGTTGCAATCTTTGGAGCACAGACGTCGGGTGGGAATGCTGTCCTTGTTCTACCGGTATTTTAATGGAAGATGCTCCGAGGAACTAGCGTCATTGATCCCTTCGGCACCGGTGCATAGTCGGGAACACGCCAAACGCGCGCCCAACATTTGCACACGGTTGACATTTGTCACATGAGAACGGGTCGCTTCTACGACTCGTTCTTGTGTTCAACAACTCGGCTGTGGAATGATCTGTCGGCCTCTGTGTTTCCTCCATCCTATAACATGGGTCTCTTCAAGACCCAAGTTCACTCCTTCCTATCCTCTAAAAGACCCCCCACACAGCATCCCCAAAGATGATATAGGCCTTGAGGGAAATTATTTCCTCCTTGGTCTCCTGTGTGGAGTTACTGTAAAAAAAAATACGTCAAAAAGATATTTAAATATCAGAGAAGATTATGAATGTGTTTCAATTGTCCCCCAAATAATAATTAAAAAATATTCACAATGGGTACAATAGAAACACGTTTCTAACGTCCCCGCTGTAGATTGTTTCTTTTGTCCCTGCACCATTTTTTAAACCATTAATTATATTCAGAACAAGGAACAATAGAAATAATTTAAGCAATTCCAACTAAAGTTAATAGACAAATAAATTAATTAATTTAATTGAAATCATCTGATTTACATTTTCGTATCTTCAGTCACACTTTTTCGATCAACCCCAAATATTACTTCGATGGTGGAAAAAACTTTTCTGTTAGGAATACTCGTCGGCTCTCGACTGCACTCGGCAGGTAACTGATAACTTTACAAACTCTCACGTAATGCGGGATTGTGAATCAGGTGTTATAGCCGTTATTCCTATCATCCCTGTTTCTATTGTCCCCGGTCTCCCCTACGAAACGAAATAACAAGCTGACAGAATTAATCATAGCAGATATTCGCGCACTTATGAAAGTAAATTTGCTAAGAAAAAGGGCATACACGTACTTTTATGAATTTTTGGTTGGTTTCCAAGTAGAATTGACAAAATCAAAACAACTTTTTCTATAAATTAGCGAAAATGTTTGTTTTTATTCAGTTAATAAATATTTTCTTCGATGATTAAAAATATATTACAATGACTTTAAGCTTCAAAAAATTATTCTAAAAATTAAAAACGTTTATATATAGCAGCTAGATCTATTGAATGGTATGATTTGGAGTCATGAAAATTACACAGATTTTTATATGTAGATTTTTAGGTTGTAGCAACTATGTAAATGCAAGACAACATAAAGTGTTATTTAGTACAGACAATCAAACAAATTACACACAAAACACACACTCGCTCACACACATATAACCCTTTAAGATTGTACCGTTATGCTATACGGTAAATTTCCAGCATCACACTGTACTTACATGTTATATTATGTTATGTTTATTATAAATTCTATTTCAAAACTTGTCACTATGTAATTTCCTTTTTCCATTATGTAAACCACAAACCCTGTAACATTATCATGTAAATATTTTTCAAACATAATTTTCTTTTAACACTTTCAGGAAACATTATTATTTAAACGTGTAATCGCAATATGTACACTCTGCTTCAGCTTACGAGCATCGCTTAAAAGTGTTGTGCAATATTTTAAAATGAATTTAATGTTTTCAATTTAATTTTTAAAAAGAAGAAAAAAAAACGTATTTTCCTTGATTTTTAAGTCTTTTTTTCTTTTCAGTGTGAGATTTGAAATCTATAAAATGTCTTGTAGGTAAGAATTGACTTCAGATGCAAGCTCAACAATAGTAATAACAATTGCTCAGGGTTAATATGGAATATGTTTATTTTACGGCTTGCGAATTCATGTAATATTTTTTTCCGCTATAAGTCAAATACATAACTGAAAAATTATGTTAAATCTTACAAAAGCCTATACAATTTTGACCCTTTCATCAACCAAAACTTAGTACCCACCCAATAGTTTACATTTACCTAATTTAATAGTACATAGAAAACGTAAATTAGTTGGAATACATGGTGATTTACTCAAAAAATTGAACATCTCTCAGTATAGTTAATTGGTAGTATTAAATGGCTTTATATCAACTCCCACATAAGTTACTTCCGTAGTTCCCCAAGGATCTAGTCTTGGCCCACTTTTGTTCCCGATATTTATGAATGACCTTCCCAACTGTCTTAGTTCTCGTTATCTCATATACGCAGTTAATTTAAAAGTATTTCATCCGAATAAATCTCTAAATGATTGTTTATTGCTTCATAATGATATAACAGCAATATTTTCTCGATGGTCTCTAAATAAAATGACTCTGAATATCAAAAAATGCTGCTCCATTACATTTTCTAAATAGCCTTTGAATATAAAATTGGTAATGTGATACTTGATTTTGTCACCAATATTCGAGACCTCAGAATCGAATTCGATAGTAAACTCAATATTAATTCTCTTCTAGAAAACAGTGTCCAGGGCATATCATCTTCTTGAATTTCTGATTCCAGTCACTAAACCATATAAAAACTCCATGTCTCTCAAATACTTACATATCCATAATTGATATCATTCTTAAGTTCGGTTTATAGTTTGGGGTCCAATATACGAAATTCACAAAATAAGTGAAAACGTATTGACAAATATAATTATTTTTTAAATGTTTATAAATTAAAAATTGGTGAAATATGGTTCTCTAATAATAATAATAACAATATTTGGATGATTTGTATAGCGCCGTTTTTGTGAAAAATCACCTCAAGGGCGCTGTACAAATAGTACATGCACCTAAGTTCCTTTAATGTTAAGAGAAACGACTGCGCTGCCTGTTTCAAACAAAACTTAATTTTGGAATTGAAGTCAAAATACAAAATACCTGAACCGAATGATATATTTTTTTTCATCTCAAACTATATCTAGTATGGATTTGAAGTATTTAAAGTTTTTTTTTTAATTTACAAAATAAAATTTCGCGATTTCAGAGGCAACTTTAGCAATTATTTAGTTGTTATTAGCGATTTAAAAAAAAAATCTTCCTCGCTTTCTATGAAAACATGATAAAATGTAAAATAATATTTTTAAAAAAATGTGTTAAATAAGCATTATAATGAACTTAAATTTAAATTTAAAACGACAAAATAATGAATATATCCGAAAATGTTTTTCAAAGTTGTATCTAAAATCACGAAAAATTTATTAGTTTAATCTATATTTCATAATTTAAAACAAAAAGAAATAAAATACTTCTAATCCGTACCAGATATTTACTGTACCTTTAATTAAAAAAAAAATAATCATTCAGTTTGGGTGGGTGTTTTTGGACTTAAGCCCAAAATTAAGTTTCGTAAGAAATAGAGCGCGCAGCTATTCCTCTTAATTAGAATATCGATTTTATGTCTTTTAGTTTTGAAATCTTCAGTCATGGCTAATATAATTATTTAACACATCCCTATTTAAATCCAACGCCTAACTAATACGCCACACCGCAATTTTTAATTAAAGTAATTCCCATAACTTAAGTAATTGAAGCAGTCCGCAAAGGTATATGGGCTTAAAAAAATCACTCTTGCAAACATTCATGGCACTCTCGCAATGATATATAAAACGGAGTCATCTGTCACCGGGGACTGGGGCTCATTAAAAATATGTTAGAAGGTACATTATTTTGGCTGGAGTAATATTTTTTCATAAGCCCCGTGTGCTTATCCCTTAATACTGTGAGACAGGTAGGCTTTAGGGATCATATTGTATTTTAAAATTTATATGCAGTAAGTAGTTTTTGGTAAAATAATATGAGAACATTATTTTTGTTTTTTGGGTTTAAAAATGTTACTTTTTTATTTTTCTTTCGGAATTTTTACGTAAGACATGTGCATATTTACTTCATAACATTCTTCTTCCTTTTCAGATTTTCTTTCCTCTTCCACAATCATCATTATAGGTATCCATGGTTCTACTGGCTCCGTTTAGTGGAACTCTTATATTGCATTCACACGAAATAATTGGCGTTGGTACCAACGTCCTCAACAGATTATTTTGTGAAATTAGAGTTTAAGGGGAACTGCGGCGCTACCCATTCCAAACATAACTTAATTTAGGATTTGAGGCCAAAATACACATCCAAACTGAATGATACATTTTTTTTTAATTAAAGGTTTAGTTAATATCTAGTACGGATGTGAGGTATTTTATTTATTTTTGTTATAAATTATAAACTATATATACGCCATGAAAAGAAACTCATAATTTTAGAGATAATTTAGAAAATTATTTCCGAGTTTATTGTAGTTTAAAAAAAATATGCTATGTAAATATGATTATGTAAATAAAAAAAAAAAAAAAAAAAACATTTAATTAAAAATCATATTTTCAGATCGATATTTTAAATTATGTATGGCAAATTTGTATTCCAACGTAAATTGGCCGTTTTTAATTTAATTTAAAGTCCGCCATAATGCTTATTTTAATATTTAAAAAAAAAACTTATTTTATATTTTACTACATTTTAAAAGTAGATGGGGTAAAACTTGTTTTTAGACAACCGTTAGCCCCCAAATAATTGTTGAAGGTGCCTCTAAAATCGCGAAAAATCAGTTTCTATAATATCCTATATTTCATAACGTAAAACAAAAATAAATAAATTACCTTTTATCCGTACTAGATATTAATTAAACCTTTAATATAAAAAAAATATATCATTTAGTTTGGATTTGTATTTTGGCCTCAAATCCAAAATTAAGTTTGATTTGAAACAGGTCGCGCAGCCGTTCCTCTTCAAATTATTTTTTCGGGTTATGAATATCCTAACAATATTTGAAAAATTCCTACAACCATCAACGTAAGAGGAATATATCGTTTGTACAATGTGTAAAGCTAAACTAGCAGAGGAACTGAATCAACTACCCCTGCGCTAGAACCCGACGAATTTGTCTGTATTTAAAACGCGCTTTTATACTCACAGCGAAGAAAACCCATTCTAGTGTCCTGATCGTAGTTTTTCATGTCCACGAAAATCGCTTTTAAAATTTGTTACAAAGCAGAATCTCTCGATCCGGTTCGTAAGCATATTTGAATTGTTATCTTAATAAAGTTCACCAATAGGTCTACTATATTGAATATTCTCGACTAGCTCTATCTCAGGGCATATAGATGTATGTAAAGATACACATATATATGAATCGTGTTCTCAGTTCGTTGATATGCAATTCGAGAAATCACCGCTTCCAGAAAACATAAATAAAACACATACATATAAGTAGATTCAGGAATAGGGAATTCAAATAAAAAACAACTCTCTTTTGCTATTTAAAAATACCTGGCAGTTAGGTCTATATTTTTATAGCCACTTTTAAAGGCTCTAGGAAAAGCTTTAACCTTTCTGTGGACGCCTTTAGATCATTAATGGATAGAATGAAATGATGACGGATTTTAGATTATTACTGTATTACCAAAAAAAAGTGAAATAAATAAATAAGTAAATTGTTGAACGATACCAGTTTTCGTTCTCAGAATCGGGTGACAGGATGGCTCGGCTCTCGAAACTAAACTGCGCTTCTCATGTCTTCCGAAGCCCCCTTGCGGTGGCTTCCCCCCTCTCCTTCAAAAGGCGAGGTAGCAACTTATTATCATAGACAACCAATTCTTGTTCATGGTCAATTCCGGGTCGGTTTGTCAACCTTAGTTGTTAGGGACTTGCTTCATAACAAATTTCAATTTTTCATCTGCATTGTAGAAAAATCGTTTTTTTTTCTGATTGCAGCTATTTGCTTAATTTGTAAAGAATTACGATTTAATCGTGCCAAAATATGTTTGCAGTACAGCCAACGTACTACAAAATAAAACAATAACGATTCATTGAAAGTTTAGCCATCGGTTTCGGTATAAATATTGTGAAATATTTTTTGTTAAATAAAACAAACATTTTGTTTTAGAGCACTAATTTATTTTTAAACTATCACCAACTGGTATTGCTTATCTCAAGCTTCATCAAGGTAAATCTTAAAACTAAACAAAAATACATAGAGTGCATATGTATTATAGTTGGGATATACAAAAAGACAGAAAATATGAAACGAAACAATGAGACGATGAAGCTTTAGATAAGTGAAATCGGTTGATGATAATTTAAAAATAAAGTAGTGGTTTAAAATAAAGCATTTGGTTTATTTAATAAATATGTCAAACTACAAAGTAATTGTTTTCTAGGAAAAAATACAATATTTATTGTTTCACGCACATAACCAGTTTTGTGGTTTAGCGTTATTGTATTTCCAAGAAGGAACTGATTATTTTTCACAAAGAATCGGCCCACTGCACACTGTTCGTGATTCAATATATAATCATGATTTTGTTTTTCTGATTCTTGGAACTATCTTTTTCTAGTTCCACCATATCAAACTACTAAAACGGTGAAATCTGAAATTGTGTAAATTGCAATACTTGATCCGGCTAGAACTTTTATATCAGTGCGTACATTTTTAGATCAAATATTATGTTAGTCATGATCTACTTATGAATCTTTGAAAAATAGAAAAATATTAAAAAAAAAAAAAATTGTTGTTCAACAATAAATTAATCAATTAAATAAGAAAGCCGATTTTTGAATGATCAATCTGAGTCACCGATCATTCAAATGTTTTATTGAGCCTGTTTGCCTTTTTCTAAGCATTTTTAACCCTAAATTGTCTTTGGAGGTGCCCGCCCACTTTCGTATACTATAAAATAGTGCCCCCCCCACTTTCATAAACATACATTAGACGTTTCTCTTTCGTGAAAAACAAAAAAAGCATAGCTAATAATGAATAAAATAAGTTAGCTTCTTTTCAGTTTTATTTAAAACATACAAAAAACATGTTTTCACATTCGAAAACGGAAATAAATCATTGTCATTCAATATTTGAAACGCGATAAATAGATCGCGAATGAATAATGACATTTGTTTACCCTTTTGACACTTTTTATAACTGATCCTCTGATGAGGGGAACTTAATTCACAAGAATCGATATCCTAAATTGATCGTAAATTTGATCGAGAATTTCGTTGAGAAGAGCGTATTTGTGGATTTGAATAATGTTGAGGCAAAATATTGGCTCAGCAGTTACTCAGTAGGGTTGGGAAGAACGGCCGTAAGAGGTATCTAAAATGTCCAGATAGTTTAAGAAGTATATTATCAAAGAATGAAGTTTCCCCGGCCTTACAAAATTTCTTCAGAAGATTCCGAAAGATTTCCAAACTAACTAACTAACTAATCATCATGCTTTTTTGCCCAAGGGGTAAGCAGAGGGGACGGACAGCCAAAAAACTCAGTCTTTAAATTCGAGTCATAATATATTCTTCTTATACTATTATTTTCGTACATTCGCTCTGCACGCCCAAACCATCTAAGCGTCCCTTTCTTAATCTCACTCATTACGCTTTCTTATGTAAGATTAGCCTTGCGTTCTTTACAAATTTTAACATTTTTCATACGATCGTACAAGGTTTTGCCATAAATTTGAGATCTCATTTCTGCAGCATTCAATCTACTTTTATCCCCTTATCTGCCAGTTGAGTATTTCACTTCCATACATCCGGGTTGGTATCAGTATTCCATTGTGGACTGCTAGCTTCACTTCTTTTGACATTTTTTTGTTAGTGCCAACCGCGTTCATTCCTCTGTTAAATAACATATGAACAACATCATAAAAATAGCTGCCAATAATATGAGATTAAAAACGGAAGATAATATTCACAAATCTTGAATTTGAGATATGATATCGATGAAGATGACACAAATTGAACTTGTCTCATTAGCTAAGTCGGTTGAGCGTTGCCCCGGATAGGCAGAGGACCTGGGTTCGAGTCCCAGATGCGACTGAAATATTTTTAGTTTCTGTCCTTTTGTCCGGTTTCATCTTTCATTTAAGTTATGTTATTTCTATTTTCTTCAACGTTTAATTTAAGTTTATTTTAAGAACGCTAGTGAATGACATGGATGTGTCTAAACCGGTAGCCCATTAATAAAATCAAGTAACAAAAGTACGTAGTGGATAAAACTCTTCAAACAAAACATACTTTCTGATTACTTATTTTGGCCCTCAAGCCCACCTCTTGCATAGAATTATCCATTTATAGATTAAACAACCACGGAGACATTACTTGTCTTACTCAACACCTTTTGTGATATGAAATCACTCAACAAAATTGTGTTATTTCCTTATTAGGAATATTATTCGTTTCTTTTCTAATAACATCGTGGTTAAATTATTTTTTATGTTACCATTCTTGCTATTCATATTACAATGCCTGTCAGATTGAGTTACATTGTTGCCAAATCCTGACAGCTCGCGACACCATATCAATACGTGATTGACGCTTAACACATAAGTGCCTCTCAACTTGATTGATCTATGAACTTATTTGCCAATGAGGAGTTTTATGTTATTTTCCTCTTTCCTTGGCCTAAACTGACCGCATATTCATTTCATCCATGTTTTTTCCCCCCTTTAGCTACATTTTCGTACATGAATTTTCTTTTGTAGCCATATAATTAAGAAGGCATATTTATTTCCCGCTTTCCAAGTTAATATATATTTTTTATACTTTTACGATAATTACGAATACAAAATATCGCGATTTCTTATAATTTATGCTGATTTACTGATTAGTATTTCCACACCTGTTACATAAAATTACTTTACATTGAAACATTGATTAATTAATATAGAATAATATCGACTGAATGGAGAATAATATTGACAAATCTTTAATTTGAGATACATTATCGACGAAGATGTCATAAATTGAACTGGTCTCATTAGCTAAGTTGGTTAAGTGGTTGCCCCGGATAGGCAGATGTCCTGGGTTTGAGTCCCCTTTTATTTTCTCTCGTTTTTTTCCGTTTTTATGTTTCATTAAGGTTATGCTAATATTATTTTCTACAATGATTAAATATCGACTGTGTTTAGGAAAAAGGCGGTAACCCTCAAGATAAAGGAAACCTTCTTTATTTTATTGTTATATTGACAACACAATAAACATGAAAAGGAATTTGTCAAAAAAAAATCAAATCACTTCTTCAATAGATGTAAAATTACTTTGTGGTGTCATTTAGAATCAAATTAATTAAAAAAATATATAGTTTAAATCCTGATGACAGAAGCTTTGCTTTCGAAACAAGTTGATATAAATATTGTTATGAAGCAAGTCCCTAACAACTAAGGTTGACAAACCGCAGACCCGGAATTAATCATAAATAAACATTAGTTGTCTATGATAAGTATTTCTGCTAGCCGCTCCATATGGTAAGGGGTGGGGGTAAAGCGACGGCAAGGGGTGTTCGAAAAACAGAGGGGACATTCATTCAAGTCTGAGGAGCCTTCCTGTCACCAGCTTCTGCGACCAACAACGGGTTCCGTTCCAATTTACTTACTTATTTATTTCCCTTTTGCTTTTTGATAAAACTGAAATCATTTAAAATCACTCAAATTCATTCTATCCTTTAATAATCTGAAGGCGTCCACAGAAAGGTTGAAGCTTTTCCTAGAGCCTTTAAATGCAGCTATTAAAATATAGACCTGACTGCCAGGTATTTTTATATAGCAAAAGAGTGTTGTTTTTATTTTGAATTCCCTATTCCTGTTTCTATTTATATGTATTTGTTTTTATTAATGATAACTAAGCGGTAATTTCGAAAATCGTCCATCAACGAACTGACGACACGATTAAAAGACGGATGTATCATTTTTTCGTATACATCCATCTACCCTGAGTTGAGCTAGTTGGGGATATTTTATATAGTAGATCTATTGATGAACTTTACTAAGATTGCCAATACAAATGTGCTTACGTAACGGAACGAGAGGTTCTGTGTTGTGACAACCCTTAGAAACAGCGTGTAATGTGTCGTTACAATTCAAATATGCTTACGAAACGGATCGAGATCTTTTGTTTTGTGACAATATATTAAATACGGCTTTTTACAAAATATTTTTTATTAATTTGTTTAAAAACCTAATTCTTAGTAAAAATTCAGCTTCAATTTTAAAATTCAATGGTATCCCAAATACACTGGGAGGAAAAACGGCTTGACCAAAACGTATGCCCCATAATGTTTTATTTACGCCAAGGACAAGAATAGTAAACTACCTACTACCTAAAATGTACTACTATCACAATAGTTTCCGACCCCTAGCGGCAGAAAATGATATTTTATCTGAATGTAATTACGAACAGGCTTCAAACCGCCTTGTCAAGTCCCAATTATGAATTCTCTTTGTTTTTTATCGACACTTTTTTAAACATTAAATTTAGTTTTTAAAATTAAAAATGACAAACAGACTAACAAAATATTTCAAAAACGCGGAGCTGAGAGGATTGCGGTTTCTGGCCAAAAAAATTAAAGAAAAGTCACTGAAATGACACGTTGAAATTTTTATGAAAGCGTCCACGTGATATTAAATTATATTTTCACAGATTAAAACAAAGTTTGTAACCTTTTCTGTTGTTTAAATCATTACTTATTAATTATCTTTATTGGTGTAGATAATAAATTCGTGTGTATTTTGTCGATTTTTTTTTAATGTTTAAAACTTAACATTGGTCGATGAGTTGAAGTTATCAGGAACGATTTGTCAATAAAAACTGTACTAGAAAATATATCATAGATCTTTTGGAATTACCTCGTTATCCATTGATGTTTATACATAGATTTCATTAAAAACAAATATACGTAGAAAATATACATATATAGAAAAAGGATGTGAGCTAGAGAATTAATAGAATGGTGAGATAATTTGGCATGGAAAAGGGGTGAATAGTTTATCTTTCAGATTTATAGTTTTTTTTATAATGGATAAAGATGAATAAAGTCGCATGTACTTTATTTTTTACTGTGGAAAACTCACAGTTGAAATGTTTTTCGTTTCTCTTGTAAAATGTTGATTTACAGGGTTATTGCCTTTTTATATAATTATTGATATAAATTGTACTTGCATCAGGTTACAGAGTGGTAGATACTCTGGGTATTGCCCCGGTGAAGACCCCCATTCAATAAGTTACCTGGATATGGCAATAACCGTATTTAGTGACCAGATCTGAAGAGCGAAGTACTTCCCATCCTTTCTCTTTCACATCTCCTTCCTATCCCCACTCCCTTTATCTTCACATCATACTCTGATTGGGAATGACATACCATTTTCCTACTGGTTCCGGAAGGTTGTAAGCAGTTTGGACTCTTGTGCGGTATTCACAATAAAAAAAGCCAAAATTGCTATTATTTGCAGTGAAAACTTTGTAAAACGCAATATTATAGAGCAATACTTAAGATAGTCACATAATGAGTTGAATTGATTATTTGTGAGAGTGCAGCATCGTTGTATGTCTTATTTGGAAAAAAATGCATTAAAAAAAGAACTAAGGCAATTTTTTAGACCCATATCACCTCAAGGAAGCTGTACGTAATCAGAAAACAAAATTAAATATTTTTGGTTATTGTTTTTAATTCGTGGAATTCCTTTTTTAATTTAATGCAAATAAACTTTAATAATATTTAAATGACGACGTTTTATTAATTAATTTATCTAAATGTGTTAAATTGTATTGACAATGTGAGCATGCTGAGGAGTGGTCAATAAATAATTCTCCTTATTTTTTAAACCACCTTCACATTTCACCGAATTTAAAAAAAAATTATATCCAATATAAAGAAAAGAGAACTATTATTTACATATTTAAAGCTCACTGTAAAAATGTTTAGATTTGTTGGATACAGAGTACAATATTAAAACGACCCAGAAAGTAGTGAAAACATAAAGTTTTAGATTATTATGAATATTTGGGTTATATGAGAGTTAGCTCTCAAACCTGTTCATCAACGTTCAATGAATTCTGAGTATTAACACAAGAATTTCTCAGTTAGGGAGATATTAAGTTAAAAAAAGAAACTACACAAATTATATATTTTATAAATATATTTTTTTCTACTTATGTACCTGCTGTTATTATAATAATAATAATACTTGGATGATTTGTTTAGCACCGTTTTTGTGAAAAATCACCTCAAGGGCGCTGGACATTACTACCAACTAGGGTTTATCTTATGTACATATACAGAAAACATACTTATCTGGTAGGGTACTCCAGATTAAAACGTTAAATTAAAATGTTTTGGGCTGAGATGAAATGACTTTGCACGGAGAGGACACATTATTAGAAAACAGTGAACATTGCATTGAAGTTAATGTTTAAATCCTATTTGAATTGATATTATATGCATTGGAAGGTTATTGGTAAAAGAAGAGTATGTATTTATTTGAAACATGATTTTCTTTGAAATTTTTGAAAAAATTATTTACATTTACAAATATTTAATTATTTGATTTTTAGTTATGCAACTGAATCATTCATGGATATGACTTATGAATTTTGAATGTCAAGAATGTATTACTAATGTAAACAATGTTGTTAAATATTAAAATTATGGTGGTGCATGCAACATCCCTATTCAAAATTACGTAATTTAATTTCAGTACATATAAATAAAACGTTTTTTGATTTTAACCTTTTTTAAAAAACGACACACTTTCCCAGGTTACGAATAACCTTACATTATTTGAAAATCTCCTACTTCCATCGCAGTAATTTTACGGCCTGCGCGGTCGTGGGGTAAGGCTGTTGACAAGGAATCAAAAGGTTTCGGGTTGAAATCCTAGCGTGCGCAAGTAAATTCTATTTAATTAAAATGTGTTGTTTCAAAATTAATTAATTAAAAATACTATATATTGTATTTGCGTCCGTTCCAGAATTAAAGATACTTTCGGCATCGCCCGGGTGAAGGACAACCATTCAGAATTGAAATTGCCTTAATAGCCAGGTATTTCCCCACATTCCTCTTACCCTTCCCCTAACCGCCAAACACGCTACCTTCAGCTTCACAACCTTCCCCAATAGGAGATATCATAGTCTCCCAACGATTGGTAACAGCTTTGCTTAAAACATCGTATTTCACTTTTTTGTGTTCAAGTTTAATTTGAAGCTTCTTATAATTTTACAATAATTCATTATAAGTGCATACATAGAAATCGTATAAATAGTTCATCTATAAGTGGCTTCTCCACGGTTTGATAATACCTACGGAAGGTGAGACAGCTTTTGCACATAAAAACATTTACTAACTAACTAACTATCACACCGTTTACTGCAGGGGTACGCAGAGAGGACGGACCACCAAAAAACTCGATCTTAGCATACACTTCTTTCTTTACCAAATTCATACACAGTCTCATACATTCTTATCTTTTATTCCGATTTCTAACATGGTCCGACTCAAGTATTTGATTCACTTGATTGTGCCATGTCTTCCTCGGACATCTCCGGCTTCTTCTTGCATTCACATTCGCGTCATATATTTTCTTTATCCTCCTTCCGTTGTTCATTCGCTCTACATGCCCAAACTATCTGAGCATTCCTTTCTTAATCTTACTCATTACGCTTACATCAGCCTTGCATTCTTTATGCATCTTTTTATCACACATTCGCCTCAGAGATCTTATTTCCACAGCATTTATTGCACTTTCATTCTTTCTCTGCTAGATCCAGGTTCACTGCCATAAATCAAGTTTGGTATCAGCACTCCATTGTGAACTGCTAGCTTCACTTCTTTGTACGTCTTTTTGTTAGCGCCAACAGCGTTCAGTCCTCCGTTAATAGAGTTTCCTGCATTCACCCTTATTTGGATATCCCTATCAGTCTTTCCATCTCTCGTAAACACACTTCCCGATTACACAAACTTATGGACCTGCTCTAAGTATTCATCATTCACAACTATATTATATTGCACAGTGTTTTCATACTCTATTTGTCTAGCAGAACTATAAAATATGAAACCTTTTTAAAATTGAATGATAACAGTTATTAGCAAAAATTTTAAAAACTTTAAAGAATAATCATATTTTACCATCTAGAGACAACTATTTATAATTTATTTTTATTTATATTTCTAATTTAAATGTATTATTCAATGTTTTATAATTATTTTGTCATTAACATTTTTAATCTGTTACTTACCTACTTTAATTCATTTTTGTTTATGCTCATATTTTGTATATTCTTAAATTATTGTTTTAAATTTTTTATCATTTTTCTATACTTGAAATTATTTTTTAGTATTCATTTATTCCTGAAGATGATAGCATTGCTATCGAAACATGTAGAAATATTTACATATTTTAAGTAAAGTGGTATATACAAAGTGTATTTTCAATTTATATATTTATAAATATTTTAAATGTGCATACATTGTAAATAACGCTAAAATGGTGATTAATTTTTTAAATGTTTTTTTTTATCCCTTTGCAACCGATGGAAAAAAAAATCGGAATAGCAATGCGCTTTAGCAATAAAGCTTTTAGTTATTATCCCTTAGGTCAGGGAAAAACAATTTTAAAAATCTCCGGAGACCAGATTCTTAAAAAAATTACACGCACTATCGTGCGGTTCAGGAATAATTTGACATTCGCACGATCGTGCGCATACCATTATTTCGGTACAATTTCTTTAAAATAAAGACAATTCAAATTTAAAAAGCAATATTTATTTATATGTTTTTCACACATTTACACATTTCTACATTTCTGAATATTATATTTTCTTGTGGTAAGTATAAAAACAATTTTTTCCTCGAGATAAACACAGATACACGTTGCATTTTTCGCAGCGTATTTTAGAACGGCTTCTGCAATTTTCATAGCGGCAGACTCTGGGAGCATTTATCTCATCAAAAATTGGGAGATGATTATATCCATCATATCTCTTAGCTACAGATGGCGGATTTGCTTGCCTGTATTTCCTATTACTAGGCAATTCATCTTCTTCCTCATCTGTTTCGAAACTTCTTCTCCTCTTTTCAGGTTTATTTACCAATCCATCGGCAACATCCAGGCGAAACTCTAATAATGTCAAAGTCTTGTTCCTGGGAACTCCATTTGCAAGGCAATCATTTTTATAGAGTCTCCAAGCATTTACCAGAGCATTTGTCCACGAAATGGATTAGAACTTTCAGTGTCCATTTTTTAGTTTTAATGAAGGTACGATAGTATTCCATTAGCTGGACCAGAACGTCCACTCCTCCCATGTGCATATTGTAATTCTGCACTATCTTTGGAGCTGAAATGTCAATGTAAGACCTTGAACGTTTGTCCCATCTTTTGACTGATGTCTTATTTTCAGCACCAGTGCAATTTGACACCATCAGAACGGATTTGTTGTCTTTCCATTTAACAAGTGCAGTTTCTTCACTGACAAACTGCTGGCTTTCTCCTCGAAGCATGACTCTGTCATTTTTAAATTTGATGTTGGTTCTTTCAGCTAATCTATTTAGCATAATAGTCCCAGTGCCATGTAGTTTCTGAGCGTGTAGTTGTTTGATCGGTGGAACTGTCGTAAAATAGCGATCAAAGTAAAGACAGCTGCCGGGGGGGACACTTTTAGCCAAGTGTAGAATTACTGATGGACCAAGGCCAAGTGGTGTGTCTCCAAAAGTACTCTTGGCTCCCTGATATATGGCAAAATCAAGCATGAGGCCACCACTTGTTGTGAGAACAAAATTCTTTAATCCCACAGGGCGAGGCTTGTTCTTCACCACCTGGCGAAGTTTACATCGTCCAGTAAACGGGATCATTTGTTCGTCGATCGAATAGTAACCTGGAACTCTTTCAAGCTTGGTACATGCATTTTGAACCCTTGTTATTACTGGTTGAACTTTCCATAGCGGGTTTTGGGCCTCTTCCGGTGGAGCGTCATCAGTTTCAACCACATGAAAAGCATTGCGTAAAGCCAAGAAACGATCGCGACTCATCACTTCAGAAATCATCAAGAGCTTCATATTAGCACGCCAGTACATTGGCAGTTGTGGATAAGGTATACACCCCATAATGATATGTAAGCCAATCATTTTTGACATCTCTGGTGGGTTTGTGTTCAGTTCTCTGCCAGTTTTCTTAGGTGGTACAAGTTAGAACATGTACTGGCTTTTTCAAAAAAATTGTCGTCAAAATAGTCCCTAAAATATTCCATGGAAGTCCTCACAGTGTTCTTCGGTAGCTCAGGGAAGTCATGGGATTTATCTGTGAATGGTGTTTGCTTCCAAGTACGCTTTCGTCTCGACTTCTTCCTCGAATCTCTTTTCTGCCTTGGCTCCTTCGATCTTGATACAGTGGGAGGAGGGGGGAGATTATCGTCATTTTCCATGGGCTCCTGTAGGTCAGCACACTCTGCCTCAAGCCCTTCGTCATCATTGACCAGATCTTCAATTTCCGACTCGTCACCATTACCCAGAATCTCCAAAACATTAAACTCATTTATGGCGATTCCTTAAAATAAACAAAAATACGGATTAGGTTGTTGATAAATGAGCATCTTAAAATAAAATATTTGTAGATAAATCACCTAAAAATGTGACCATAATCCTGGATGTTACGATCGTGCTGTGAGAGATTAAAAGGATAATAACTATTAGTTAACCAAACACAACTACACAAAAATGCATTTAAACTGTTACTTAACATCTTAGGTTCTAAAACAATGCACAATTTTACAAATTTATCAAAAAATTAATACTAAAATATCTACATACCTTTGCCAACTGCTGGATCAAAAAACACGGCCATCTTCGTTCGTATTTCTCGAGCTACTGACTAGTTCAAACACGTTCATCTAACTTCACGTGGCTAGAGCAATTCCCGAACGATCGATGCACACCGGGTCCGCTCGCAAAAACAGATTAAATTTTCGTTAAAAAATTTTCAACGACTAACTCACGCTCGTATGAGTCCGGTTGTAAAGGGTTATATGAATACCGCACAAGAGTCCCAACTGCTCCCAACCGTCTGGAGCCAGTGAGACTATGGCATCCCCAATTGGGGAATGTTGTGAGGCTGAAGATATTGGGGTGGGGAAGGAGAAGGAAAAAAGGAAGGAGGGAAATTCCTGTATATTCAGATATGGTCACCAAACACGGCTAGAAGCCATTTCAAGCAACGTTTCAATTCTAAATGGTGGTCTTTCACCAGGGCGATAATTAGAGTATCTTCTACTCTGGAACGTGCGCAAATATACTTTATATTATTTTTAAATGAATTAATTGTGAAAAACCACAAATTAATTAAATAAAATTTACTTGCGCACGCCGGGATGTGGCTATAGGAATAGGTAATATTGATTTTTCACAACCAGGTCTCTTTTTCCATCACATTATTCCGATTGCGGTTTTTGTATTCGGCGTCCAAAAATCTCATTTACTGAAATTAACCATAAAAAGCCCGCAGTACGAGTACAAACATTCGTATGTCAAAAAAATGTGAAAAAGTCACCTTTCCGTCAGATTCGTGTGGGAAAACCACCACGTTAAGTCCCCTATTGTCATCGGGCCTTTTGATTAATGTGCCCCTGCGCACATCCACGCCAATGGGCGATCAATCACACCTCTGAATGGACCTTTCTATCAAAGGGTGAGATTCAGGGGTGCCAATTTGTCGATTTTTAGACCACCTTAAAAAAATTATTTTAATTTTCTGGAGAAAAATAATGACTTTGACGGCCTCCTTGTGCGAAATATTAAAAGAATTTTTTCCAGTAAACGGTAGGTTTTCTCATTTTCGTTATTGTTTGTTTAGTTTACTGAACCTTACGAAAATAGCTTCATAAAATTACGCGAAAACCATTGTGCTGTTTATAAACTAATATCTCTACGACATTAAAAATCCTATTAAATATTTATTTTTTAGGTGTCTGAAGATTTATTGATCGAGTGATGAAAGTAGATAAAGAAAAATTAAATAACCGCTTCATGCTTTTGAACGAGTCACGCTCGCGCTCTAAATGTGTTCCAATTTCTGCTATCCCGAGTGACGCTCGCCTGTTTCGACTCGCAGCGTTCTATTTTTAGCTAACACGAGTAACGCTCGTCAAGGTTAGCGATGTATTTTACGCAGTTTGAATTTGCCTGCAGTTGAGATCGGTCGTGTTTTTGAGCTGCTTATTTCGTTTCAATGTGTTCACATTTTCGTGTTTATATAAATGCATATAACGATGCATACGAAAAAAAAAAAATTATCATATCGTACCAATTTGAAGTTTTTATTTATTTTTTCAAATAAGATCCCAAATGGGGAGCGATAGTGAATATGAAGATATTGATAGTGAATATGAAAATATTGATATTAAACAATCCGAAAGCAAAAACACCATACTTTAAAAATCTATCACACTAAATAGAATTATTAATTTTTCTTCATTTAAAAAAAATTAAATATGCTTAAATTGTTATATTTGACTGAAAAGTGTAAAAAATTTGAATAAAACCTGATGTTTTTAGAAACACTTTTATAAAAAAAAAAACCCTAGCATCAAGTGGTTAGTAAAGTTATAAATCAATCAATTATTTAAATAATGTTTCGTAATACAACAATGTCCTTAAAGAAATACATTAATAAATATTGATTGCGGGGTGAACGTCGTCCAAAATAACCACTTGTTCCAAGGCAATTCAGATAGAAAAAAAATTATTACGCTGTTTGCTGGTCGTAAGACCTGATGTTATGATCTATAACATATTATACTAACAGATATACTATATAGTACTCGTATATCTGTTATTTTACAATTATATCAGGTTATGTTAGTTAGTAGAAAGCGCACTTGAGGTGAACCTTCACAAAACTGCGCTATAGAAATTTACTATTATTATTATTATAAAAGTATCGCAGGTATCTAAAATACTAAAAAAGGAATAATATAAAATTCTTCATACGTCTTGTTCAAATGTTTAATGGATTTCAGAATCTGTACATATAGTGAAAAAGGTAACTAGGTATTTAATAGTTACTACGAGTCAGTAATATTCAATTACTATACCCCCACTTAGTTTATAAAGCTATTATTCTGTAATCTCTTGTTGTTTTCACAGAAAGCAATTACTTAGTGGTTTGACATATTTATTAAAAAAAAAAACACTTTTTTAGAACTACTATTTTTTATAATTTCTTCAAATGCTTGATAACTTTGTGGCATCATTATTAATTATATAATTGAAAATACACTTTGTATATACCACTTTACTTAAAATATATAAATATTTCTACATGTTTCGATAGCAATGCTATCATCTTCAGGAATAATAGTATTCATTTATTCCTGAAGATGATAGCATTGCTATCGAAACATGTAGAAATATTTATATATTTTAAGTAAAGTGGTATATACAAAGTGTATTTTCAATTATATAAATACTATTTTTTAATTCATCAAGATCAATGATTACTTAGAATACGAATAATCAATGTAACTTGTTCTACAGTCCCATGTAAGAATATTTAACTTTTTCCTCTTCTTCTTAATCCCTCCCTCCTTTGAGGTTCTGTATCTTACTTTTTTATAGGGTGTCCCATTCTATTACATGTGAGAATATCCCTTATTATATTTTTTATATCTTACCTATATATATGGGCAGTCTACGTACTTTTGTTTGGTTTTAAATTTTACCCTGACGCAGCTTCGAATATGCGAAACCGGTTGGTGATGAAATTAAAAAAAAATTGGTGGTTCCAAACAAAGCGTTATATAGTATTTTGTATATCTCACTTATATATATGCGAAGTCTATGTATTCTTGTTTGGTTTTAAATTTTACCCTGACGCAGCTTTGAATATGCGAAACCGGTTGGTGATGAAATTAAAAATAAATTGGTGGTTCCAAACAAAGCGTTATATAATATTTTTTATATCTCACTTATATATATATATATATATGTATATATATATGCGAAGTCTATGTATTCTTGTTTGGTTTTAAATTTTACCCCGACGCAGCTTCGAATATGCGAAGCCGGTTGGTGATGAAATTAAAAATAAATCGGTCGTTCTTAGCAAAGCGTTTGTTTTATTTATTAAATCTCTTATTGATTTTTGTTGTTCTTTGTATTATCCCACTTATTCATTTTTGTCATAATAATAACAGGGGAATTCTACCTCACTGTCATTTTTTGTGTAATATTTCATTGTCTATATCCGGTTTCTCCCAAATATGAAAAAGCTGTCTTTGATTTATACTAGGCGATCAATTAGCATATCCATCCAGCAGGCTTAGGTAAGACCCTTAATAAATAAAAAAGTAATATAAAATTTAATAAATGGTTTAAATTTGGCAGCAATACAAGAGCCGAAAGCCTAGAGAGTAAATATAAAAACCGAAAAAAAATCAAATCATCTTAAATTGCACCCCTGTTAAAATATGTGTTTGCGAATCCGGTGGTTCAACTGCGGAAGTTTTTCAAACTTGAAGAGCTATTTCATTCTTGTTTATGGGTTTTTTCCGCAAATCCATGATTAGGATCGCTAAGGCTGAAATACGACTGCTTTCAATTTCACAGCTCTCACAATTGTTTTCAAAGGAGAACAATACCAACCCTGGACCTATATATCTCCACCAAAAATAATACAGTACCTACGTAAAGAGGTATATGTATGAATAAAATGAGTTGGTCTACAGGGCTAAAAATCATATGGCACGAGTGAGTGTGATCTCCCTAAATGTATTCTTGGGATTTATATTATTGGTGAAAATAAGGTCCGAGTTAGTCCAGAGTATGGTAGGTTTCACCTGTTTCATGAAAACAGAAAAAAACCTTGACTTTGATGTTTTTTTTTAGGAGATTTATACATTAGGTGTGACAGACTGGAAACATTCTTAATGTACGCTTCGCGAAAAGGAAAACTGCTTTTGGTTAGTAATTTTTTTATTTAATCATTGTAGAAAATAATTTTAACATAACCTAAATGATATATGAAAACGAAAAAAAAAATTAGAAAATAAAAAGGTTTCAGTCGCATCTGGGACACGAACCCAGGGCGTCTGCCTATCTGGGGCAATCAGTTAACCAACTTAGCTAATGAGAAAAGTTCAATTTATGTCATCTTAATCGATATCATATCTCAAATTCAAGATTTGTCAATATTATTCTCCTTTTTTAGTCCCATATTATTGGCACCTATCTTTATAATGATTACAAATTTCCTAATTTTCTTTTATTTTCTGTCGTTTTATCCGTTTTTGTGTTTTATTTAGGTTACGTTAATATTATTTTCTACAGTGATTAAATATTAAAATGAGGTTTTAAAATCTCAATTAAAATAATTAATTATTTAAAATTGAATTAATTTTTTAGTCTATTTTTAGGTTTATGAGTTCTATGGGGTAAATTGAACTGATTTATTTATAGTATTATTCGAATATGTTTCTAGCGCTGTACCACCAGTGCGGATCCCGATAGCTGTTTTAATTTAAAATGTTTTTAATAGAGTTGTATTTTATTTATTTATGCAACAATTAAGCGCGTTGGCAATAATTTGAGTATTTTAAAGCATTATTTACGTTTGATTTCATATAATAATAAAAAAAATCATCAATTGGTGCTTCGTGTATAAAAACCAAAAATTTACTTAATATTTTTTATTAATTCTTAAATAAACTCACTCAATTGCATGTTGAAATGCTGAATATTTAGCAGTAAAAGGATTGAATCTCAAACAATAATGACAAATAATCATTTTGACTCTGGATCGCAGAGCATTTTTTTTTATAATTACAGTTGATATATTTATATAGTACTAGCTGATGTGTACTCGGCCTTGCTCGGGTTTATATAAAGTTACGATGTTTTGAATCCTTTCTTGTAATTAGCGTGCCAGCGAAAGTAACTTTTCTTTATAAAAGAAAGTATTTGAAAATTTTATTTCATTCCAAACGGTTATTTTTTCAAAATGTATTTAAGTCATAAAGTTCTTAAGTAGGTACTGTTAAAGTTAACAGTACCTACTCGTGTTTTGTATTTTGAAAATATTCTACCCAAAAAAAACCTTCTTCTTTTCAATATGCAATCTGTGGCTAACCAGAATGGTATATGTATGGGCTAACCTAAATAAAATATGGCGGGTTCAATGTTTTTCATACTAATTTTAAAAAGTTATAGCAACTGTTTTACGTATTGGATTTAATTCAAACTACTTTCTAAATGCTATTTTCTAAGTGCTATTTTCAGCGAAACCGGTCAAGTAATTTTCCAGAAAATCGACGACAAACAAACAAACAAATTTACATTGATTTTAATATATTTATAGATAAAAATAGAAAGTACATAATATTGTTTAATAACTAATCACACTTGAGAATATTAAAACAAATGAAAATAATTCAAATGTGTACAAGTTCTATTATGTCTTATCAATTCTATATTAAATCATTGAAGAAGATAATATTAACACATCCCAAATGAACCACGAAACCGAAAAAAACAACAGAAGTTAAAAAAGATTTCAGTCGCATCTGGGACTCAAACCCAGGACCTCTACCTATCCGGGGTAATAATAATAATAATAACAAAGCATTTATATAGCGCAGTTTTGTGTTATTTCACTTCAAGTGCGCTTTACTATAAATAAACTTAAACATGATTAAATAACTCCATTCAGTGGTATTCCTACAGTGCTACTTTTACATACTATTTATACATTCTTAACATATAACATACATTCTTGCTTATTCTTAATATTACTCCTACAGTACTCCTTAGGTGCATATTCATAAAAAAAATTACATTATATTATACAGTATACATATGGCTATACAACAATAATACATTCACAATATTACTACAAAAAATAGTAACATTTTAAGACAGGAGTCGGGTTATGTTCAGCAATAACGGACTTCACATAAATTTTTTTTTTTTTGAAAAATATATATTCGGAGGAAACCGAAACCAAACAACTACCAGAGGCTCGAGGAAATGACTTTTTATAATAAATTGAAAAGAAATTAAAATTTATAGAGAGAAGGATTTTTTTAAATAAGTTTGTTTTTAAAGCCCGTTTAAATTCAGTCAATTTATGGATATTAGTAAGAGCTGGGGAAGTTTATTCCAAATGAGAGGGCCATTTACGCGAAAAGAGCGATCATAGTAGACGGCTCGATTTGACCTTGAATGTTCAATTAGACGATTAGTAGCATCTAGATCTGCTGACCTCAGAGTAAGCTGTCTATCACTTAAGTCCTGTCGGATGCATAGTTCAGATATGTAGGCTGGCGCCATTCCCTGCAATGCTTTGAAGGTCAGTAAGCAGATCTTGAACTCTATTCTTTCAGGGCATCGAAGCCAATGAAGCTGATCCCTTAGAAGTGGGGTTATATGACAATATTTAGATTCACCAAATATCATTCTCGCCGCAGCATTGAAGACGGACTGGATTCTATTGAATTGTTTTTGAGGGAGGCCAGCATATGCACTATTACAATAGTCCATACGTGAAACAACGAATTTATGAGTGATTTTGCTCCATCAGAGGGAAGACATCTCCTGATTGATTTTACCTGCCTAAGATGGAAAAAACCAGAACTTACAGCTTTTGTAATTTGCGATTCAAGAGAAAGACTATTGTCTATAGTGAAACCTAGGAATTTTATTTCTGTAGAAGGAATTATATCTGTATCCTGAATACTTATTGGATTGGAATCAAGGAGGCCTTGCCTTCCAGGGGAAGCTATCCAGATAAATTCTGTCTTTGCTGGATTAAGTTTGAGTTTATTGACAGACATCCAACTTGAAACCGTATTAATGAAGCTAACTACCTCATTTTTAAGGACGTCTTTTTCATCCGGGGAACAAAATTTAAAGATCAGACGATCGTCTGCATAGCCTTGTGATTCAAAGCCAGCTGAGTGAATGAGGTGTTCAAGACGATTAGTATAGAGAATGAAGAGAATGGGACCTAGGACAGACCCCTGGGGAACTCCAAATTCAATGGGAGTTTCAGGTGATGTGCATTTATTGAAAGTTACTGAGGCTACTCGTCCAGACAGGTAAGATGTCATCCATTGGAGTACATCACCTCGAACGCCAAATTCGGTATCAAGCACATTAATTAGAATACTATGATCTACCGTGTCAAAAGCCGCACTCATATCAAGAACAGATACCAAAACCAACTTACCTGCTTCCATCCCGATGATCAAGTCTGAAATTATTCGCAATAGAACAGTTTCGGTTGAATGAAACTGTCTATAAGCAGATTGATTTTTGGCAAACAGACCAGCGGAGTTCAAGTACCCTACCAATTGTTTGGCAACGATTTTCTCAAGCAATTTTGATAAAAATGGTAAGTTGGATATAGGCCTGTAATTATCCGTATTGTCTGTATCAAGATTTTGTTTCTTTAGAATCGGAGTAATAATAGATTTTTTTTTCAGTGTGCCCGGTACAAGTGAATTTACTAGTGACTTCTGGATAATTGCGGTAATTACAGGCGCTATATCCGGAAGACATTTTTTAATAGCCAGGTAGGTATGGGATCTTGAGCGCATTGCTTGTTTGGACAAGACATCACAGCTCGCGTGACATCGTCTTCCGTTACTGCGGCAAATGTAGTGAAGTCGCCAGAGAGCGGTTTAGGGGCAGAGACAGCGGGTGATCCTACCCCACTGAGGGCTCGAATTTTTTCTACCTTACTACTAAAATGTGCGGCAAGGCTATCGGCTTCTAGAGAAGATTCAACCTTGATGTTGGTCTCTCCAGACAAGGTCTTTATGTGTTGCCACAGTTTTCGAGGATTCTTTTCTGACTCAATCTGTTCAGACCAAAAACTGGACTTTTTCTTTGTGACCTCTTCTTTGTAGCTTTTTGTTTGAGAACCCATAGTTGCCGATTTCCGACTGTCGGATTACGTCTGTACAGTCTTTCAAATTTTCGCATTTCCCTCTTTCTCTGTAGACATTCAGCGTCAAACCATCTGCCGCAAATCCTAGTGCGGCAGACCTTCTCTGTGAAAGGAGCATTTTTATCCAATAATGCCAGTAACGTAGAATTATAAAGGATGACTAATTCTTCTACCTGTCTTTCACAATACTTTTCCTTATCACAGAGAGGCGAGATCTTCAAATCGTTACAAAAAGTTTCGATGTCGAATTCTCTCCAATTTCTGGAGATAATGGATTTGAACTCCAACTTTGGAGGATCGAAGGCAAACACGGATGTGATGAGATGATGATCCGAGAGTCCAATATCAACAACATCTGTACTATTCGGGGGAAATTCGACTCGGGAAATAATAACATCGAGAGTACCGCCCGCGTCATGAGTGGCTGAGTTCACCCACTGCTCGCAACTGAAGTCACGCAGAATTTTAGTGAATTTTGTTGAGTCGGGATTGGTTTTCTTTTCCAGGTGGATATTTATATCCCCTAGAATAATGACATCGCAGTTGTAGTTGGAGGTGCATTCTAGGAGAGATCTAAATTCAATAAAAAACTTAGCAGTAGGTGCACACGACCCGGGACGGTAGATGGAGATTATCACGAGGGATGCACCATTGGCTGAAGCCTTGCAGCCGACAAACTCAAAAGTGGTATACACCTGGCGTATCCCTATACTGTCTAAGCGAAGACCACTTTGAGCTACAATTGCAACTCCCCCGTGATTTGTAAAATTAATAGTGTTTGTATCGGTTTTGATCGGCCTTGCGGTTTCATATACCGAGAACCCGCTTGACCGAAGTTTTTTTATTGAAAGGGAGTCTCCATTTTCATGCCAAGTTTCTGATAGCGCCAAAATATGAATTCCCTTGTCACGTATCAACTCAACAACATCATCATGTTTATTGGCAATGGATCTCGCATTCCAAGCAGCAACGGTTAGATTTTTAGGCGGACGCACATTCCTTAATTGCGCTAATCGCAGGTTTTTTGCTAGCTTAACCTTTTTTCCGGCTCGACACCCTCGTTTCCTTCCTTTACGTCGGGGAAGCAGTACACAATTGTCATTATCATTATCACCTTTATTATAGTTTATTAGTTGTAAGGGTCGTAAAGCATACAGTTCGTCCAGAGTATATCTTATCATGATTTATGACCCTTATGACCCATTTCGAAAGTCCTAACAAAAAATAAGAGGTAACCATCCCAGCAGAAAACATGTGGCATGCATCTGTGCACTGTTGACCATCGAAACACTGCACTGTTCTATGTCTGTTAAATATTTGGGAATAAAACTCTAGCTTGCAATATTTGAAATTGTCATAACTATATAACTAAGCACTATACGACTATTTTAACATAAAAAAATTAACACATAGAATATTTCACTAATTGGTACGCACTTTAA
>JAHDVE020012416.1:0-14469 GCA_022606495.2 Halesus radiatus
ATATTAATTTTTAAAATCTTTTTCCGTTTGTTTCCGTATGCGAAAGCACGGAGGAATCGCTCATTCCTTAAAACATATTCATGTCTGTCCCAAACACCATGTACGTAAGTACATATTGACTTAATTTGAAAATGCAAAGATTAAAACGAAAGAAAAAATAAAATTTGGTTTGATTACCAAACACCACCACCACGTACCTACCTTTCATACTTGACTTTATATCACTCTTCAATAGTGTTAAATACAAATAATAAATAAATAAAAACTGTTTTTTCCGTTTTCCAAAGGTCACGTACCTACCTTTCATACTTGACTTTATATCACTCTTCAATAGTCTTAAATACAAATAATAAATAAATAAAAACTGTTTTTCCGTTTCCCAAAGTCCGTACCTACCTTTCATGCTTGACTTTATCACTCTTCAATAGTGTTAAATACAAATAATAAATAAATAAAAACTGTTTTTTCCGTTTCCCAAAGGTCACGTACCTACCTACCTTTCATACTTGACTTTATATCACTCTTCAATAGTGTTAAATACAAATAATAAATAAATAAAAACTGTTTTTTTCCGTTTCCCAAAGGTCACGTACCTACCTTTCATACTTGACTTTATATCACTCTTCAATAGTCTTAAACACAAATAATAAATAAATAAAAACTGTTTTTTCCGTTTCCCAAAGGTCACGTACCTACCTTTCATACTTGACTTTATATCACTCTTCAATAGTCTTAAACACAAATAATAAATAAATAAAAACTGTTTTTTCCGTTTCCCAAAGGTCACGTACCTACCTTTCATACTTGACTTTATATCACTCTTCAATAGTGTTAAATACAAATAATAAATAAATAAAAACTGTTTTTCCCAAAGGTCACGTACCTACCTTTCATACTTGACTTTATATCACTCTTCAATAGTCTTAAATACAAATAATAAATAAACAAATACTGTTTTTTCCGTTTCCCAAAGGTCACGTACCTACCTTTCATACTTGACTTTATATCACTCTTCAATAGTCTTAAATACAAATAATAAATAAACAAATACTGTTTTTTCCGTTTCCCAAAGGTCACGTACCTACCTTTCATACTTGACTTTATATCACTCTTCAATAGTGTTAAATACAAATAATAAATAAATAAAAACTGTTTTTTTTCCGTTTCCCAAAGGTCACGTACCTACCTTTCATACTTGACTTTATATCACGCTTCAATAGTGTTAAATACAAATAATAAATAAATAAATACTGTTTTTTTCGTTTCCCAAAGGTCACGTACCTACCTTTCATACTTGATTTTATATCACTCTTCAATAGTCTTAAATACAAATAATAAATAAACAAATACTGTTTTTTCCGTTTCCCAAGGGTCACGTACCTACCTTTCATACTTGATTTTATATCACTCTTCAATAGTCTTAAATACAAATAATAAATAAACAAATACTGTTTTTTCCGTTTCCCAAGGGTCACGTACCTACCTTTCATACTTGATTTTATATCACTCTTCAATAGTCTTAAATACAAATAATAAATAAACAAAAACTGTCAAAGTATTTTTTCTGTTTCCCAAAGGTCACGTATCTACACTTAATTTGAAAAGAAAAAGATCGATAAAAAGACGTTCACAAAATTTCGGTAAATACAAATTTACAAATAAATACAGTATTAGTACACGCACAGCGCACGAGTAAGGAATTCATTATACATGTATACACGCCCGTTGAATGCACAGAAAGCACCCGCGTTAACAAACATGACGTTCGCTCGGAACAGTTGACGGATCGACAGAATTACGCACTCGCAACCATCGTTCTCAAGCGTTTGAATGACAAGAGGTACGTAAAAGTGAACAATTTTACACGTAAAGAGAGATTTAGTTATACTTTCTGCCTTTTTAGCCTTTTGTGATGATTGAAATATTTCAAATGAGTCGGCATTCTTCTTTTTGACCCGTCTCTCGAACTTTTCGGCGTCATTTTTCGACAATATACTCGATGAAACGCAGAACGTAGACTTTTGCTTCCACTGCCGAGGGCTTCTCATTCGAAATGCCAAAAAGCAGTCAAATGTGTTGAAATTTTGTGCGATATTTATTTACTTGTTTATATCAACGGATATAATATCGATAATAAGAGGGCGTTATGTCAACGATGTGTTTATTACCCTTATATTTTAAATTAAAAAGATTGTCTAAAATCATTTTAAACTCAACAAAACGTGCGGGAAACTCCATTAAGGGAGGACTGAATGCGGTTAGCGCTAACAAAAAGTTACTCAAAGATGCGAAGCCCTTGAGGTGATTTTTCCACGAAAACGGCGCTATAGAAGTAATCCAATTATTATTATTAGTAGTCCACAATGGAGTGCTGATACTAACCCTGATGTATGGCACTGAGGCATGGTACTGGCAGAGGAAGGATGAAAGTAGACTGAATGCTGTAGAAATGCGATCTGTGAGGTGAAACCGTGTATGATCTTGTGAAAAATGTTAAGATTCGTAAAGAAAGCAAGATTGATGTAAGCGTAATGAGTAAGATTAAGAAAGGGACGCTTATATGGTTTGGGCATGTGAAACGAATGAACGAAGAAAGGAGTGTAAGAAGAATATATGACGAGAACGTGAATGGAAAAAGAAGCCGGGGACGTCTGAGAAAGACATGGCACGATCAAGTGAATGAAATACTTGAGTTGGGCCACGTCAGAAGTCAGAATAACAGAAGAGAATGTATGAGATGTTGTATGAATGTGAATGAAGCAAGAAGTGTATGCCAAGATTGAGTTTTTTGGCGGTCCGTCCTCTCTGACTACCCCCGCAGAGAAACAGTAGTTAGACAATCTGTTAAAACAACTTATGGCTAACTCTTGACTGGTCACTAGCTCTCCCTGATGTTAAATATGCCAGTGTCATTTGGTCTCCTTTCTATGCTGTTCATATTCATCATATTCAATCTGTACAACATGTGCTTCTTACGTGGAATTACATGGAGATTAGGGCGAGAAAGGGGCCATTACTCCTATGTTGAAATTGATCAAACCATAAACATTTCTTCATTAGAAAAGCGTAGGAAAGACTGATCTCATTTGATTTTTTAAATAATTATTGTATTATTGACTCACCTTCTCTGTTGCAACTCATTCAGTTCAACATTCCTTGCCGCAGACTCGGAAACATTGCATTGTATATACGCGTGTAACGGCATATAGGGTAAATATTTCTTCTTATGATGTGAGGGGAGTTGGCAGAGGTCAAACTGGGATGCTGAGGTTATTCAGCCAGTCAGGGAGTCACTTGCTTCAGCAACTGATGAAGGGGACATTCTTCTACGATGTGTTCTCTTGTTTCTGTTTGTTCATATTCACTTAGTTCGGAGACATTTAGGATCAGCACCAGTTGCGGTTCATTGTCTTTTTAACTGGGGGTTCAATCAGAACTTCAAGAGAAGATTTCATATATCGATATATGCTTACCGTTGTTGTCTTTCGTCGAAAATAGCGGCAGCAATGTAATTTAAATAAAGTTAGCGGGGAGGGGTACTATAATATCTAGTGACTTGAGACAATACGGCGTTTGTCCAAACTTTCTTAACTTAGGAATATAACGTCTAATCGTTTGTCACATGAGAACGGGTCGCTTCTACGACTCGTACGTACAAAAAAAAAGCGTCCATTATAATCTGTTTTACTAGCAGATTTACAAAAGCTATTAAAAGTAAACAGTTAGAGAAATGCAGAAACAAGAAAATAAAAAATACTAAATATTTACTACTAACTATAGAAAGTAAAATTTTAATATATAAGTTGCATCCTTACCGTCTTACTTACAATGAATCCTTGTTCCGCCTTAATAGCGATGGTATAGCTATGCAAGCAATGGGACCTTATACCACTCGTGGTAAAATCGTTACTCGTAATATGTATGCCCGGAATAGCTTCACCAATGGTTTATTGGTTATGATTTTTTTTAGTCTGGCATCACTCTGCCCCAAACCTTAAAAACACGAGGAATTTCGAGGTGGCGTCGTGTTGTTAACTTGACACTTTTTCGGATGTCCGTAAAATGATCATTTTAAATATTTTGCCACGCTGGGGTGCTCACATTGACAACAGTGAAAAGAATGTTATGATGTTCTTATTACATAGGAACATTACTCAATATTGAGGTTACACTTTTCAAACTTGGACATTATTATTTATTATCCACGGTCGAGGGGTAAGGCTCTCAACTACGAATCCGAAGGTTGCCGGTTCAAATTCCAGCGTGTGCAACTAAATTTTATTTAATTAATTTGTGCTGTTCCACAATTAATTCATTTAAAAATAATATATAGTATATTTGCGCACGTTTCAGAGTGGAAGATACTCTCAGTATCGCCCTGGTAAAAGACCACGATTCAGAATTGAAACGCTGCTTGAAATGGCTTTTAGTCGTGTTTGGTGACCAGATCTGAATAGCCAGGTATTTCCCCACCTTCCTCTTCCCCTTCTCCTTCTCCTCCCCAGCCTTCAGCCTCATAACATACCCCAATTGGGGATGCCATAGTCTCATTGGCTCCAGACAGTTGGGTGCAGTAGGGACTCTTGTGTGGTATTGATAAAAAGGTAGTTTTGGTTTGTGATGGATTCACCAGCGTACATTTAAAACTAAAGCGGGAAGCAGTTTCAGCTGTAAACCTTCTTTGTGGGAAAACATTTCTGTTGTAAGGGAATGAAAAACGGGTTTCACTGTAGTTAGAAAAATGTATTCCGATGATTAAAATTTTTAAGTTGTTATCTTTTAATTTGTTAAATTCCTTCTAGAATTTTAGGTTAGGTGAGGTGATTATTTGATTACTGTTTATTTGTGGATATTCAGGTGCGCGATGACGCCCCCGAGGACACGGATACTGGCTCCCTGCTGCTGCCCTCTAACCCGGAGCATCACACTCTGCAGGAGATGGAGAAGGGGGAGGTTATGTCCTTCCGCACCAACTGCCCCGACTGCAGTGCCCCCTGCGACACCAACATGAAGATGACAGGTCTTTAGATATTGTACAAATTTATCTATTCCCACCAGAAAATCTCTACAGTAGAATCCTGTTAATTCGAAATCCACGGGATATTAAAAACATATATGGAATTAACGAATATAATATGAAAAATAGATAACTGCCGGGGCCGGGCCTTCAAATTCAGATATCCAAAGTAAATATATGACGTATTAATAAAAAAATCGAAACTGATTACCGTCGCCGCCGGCGTGTCTGATTCAGAATTACCAAATAATACGAATTAGGACGATCGGTAACCGCTTAAATCGAATTTTTACCGTGTTTTATCTCCACGAATTGCCGGATTCAAATTTACGAAATTCTAAGTAATTTTTTTATTTTTTTGTCAGCAGTTGTGTACTATCTGCAGTATCTGCGGGCTCTGTACAATACCTCCAGCTTCTGATTATTCTTCATTAGCTTCTGATTCTTCAGTCATGTTTTCCCACGAATCGTATTTTGAATCCAGCTTCTGATTATTCTTCTTCATTAGCTTCTGATTCTTCAGTCATGTTTTCCCACGAATCGTATTTTGAATCCAGCTTCTGATTATTCTTCTTCATTAGCTTCTGATTCTTCAGTCATGTTTTCCCACGAATCGTATTTTGAATCCAGCTTCTGATTATTCTTCTTCATTAGCTTCTGATTCTTCAGTCATGTTTTCCCACGAATCGTATTTTTTCAAACACAGACAAATTTTCGTACTCAAACAAAAATCTATTTCGAATTACGAATTATCCAATTATAAAACCATTTTATTTGAAAAAAAATTTTCCATGGATATTTTTTCCGCAAAATTTTTTAATTATGCGTTGTTGCGAATTATCGGGGTTTGAGTTAACGGGGTTCTACCGGTTCCTTTTTTTTATGCTTTTAAGGCGGGAAGTGTAGATCTGTGTTTTACGCCAGTCCCACTTTAATGGCACGAAAGCACTGGTATCAAATATTTTTATACAATTTTTTTTTATTTTTTATTATGAAATTGAATATATTCATAATTCTATCGCAATGCTACGTTTCTGTTTTAAACGGTGCTTGTGTAGAGAAGCGGAGTGTACATATTGGATTACATAATAAAGTTACATGAAAATGTTTAGGTCTTAATGCAGATCAAACACAACAGGTACAAATCTTGCAACGTTAATAGACGTTAATATTATTTGTTTCTTTGCAGATATTCCTCATTTCAAGGAAGTGGTCATCATGGCCACCAACTGTGAGCAGTGTGGCCATCGCACCAATGAAGTAAGTTATTTCACAGTTATGTTGTTGGTGACCGGTGGATGAAGGCTTTGGGTTCGCGCTGCGGCTATGTGGGTTCAATCCTCTGCGAGCCAAGTCCTCCATCATTGCCCAAGCAACATGTTCACATTAATCTGTTTACATATATGCATTTGCATATCGTGAGCATATAAGGAAATGCGTCATGTGCAAGGTCCCTGTCCGTCACCAGACTAACACTGAAGTAATTTGCGTAGACGCAAACTCACAGCTTCGCATGTCAGAATATGTATAAAAATACATATACATATTCGGGAATTGTTAGTAGATATTTGGGTACCAATTGTTAGTACATAATAATGCTAGTAGAAGGAATTTAAATACTGTCAGGTTATTCATGTTTTTTTACTATTTTATTAAAATAAATGTGTGATACGGATTTAAACATCTCAATCTAATCCTGCGTCTCCTGCGAATGTTTTTTTAAAATACAAAACATTACGGCCTTACCGTTCCTACACATTTGCGTGTGCATACACAATGTTTTGGCTTTCAAACACAATTTGAACGAAAGCTGAAACGGGTAGAGAATCGACTTTTAACTGAGACCATTCGAATTTCAAAAATTAAAATTATTGCCGATTGTCAATTTGACCGAGTTTTCAACACTAACTCTGCACTTTGTATAGAAATTACTTTTTGCTATTTTTTTTTATTTTCATACCGCACAAGAGTCCCAACTGTCTGGAACCATTGGGACTATAGCATCCCCAATCGGGGTGTGTTGTCAGGGCGGAGGGGGTGGGCAAGGGAAAGCGATGTGGGGAAGTGTCTGGCTATTCAGATCCGGTCAACAAACACGGCTAAAGCCATTTAAAGCAAAGTTTCGATTCTGAATGGTTATCTTTCACCAGAGGGATACTCAGAGTATATAATTAATTAATTATTAATCAATTATTATCTAATTTATTAATTATTTTGCAGGTCAAGTCTGGAGGAGGCATTGAGGATAAAGGAGTGAGGATTGAAGTGAAAGTTCGCTCTCGGGATGATTTTTCCAGGGACCTTTTGAAGGTTCGTACTTTATATACTTTCACGTAATTTTTTTGCAGCTAGACACATAATTTATTAAACAATGTAATGTCGGATGTGATATGAGCACGTAACACGTAATTCTCGTTTTCAGTACATACATACATTTGAACTAGGTTATAACGATCACGGTAGTAGCGAGTTGACGGCTATAATGCGTAATTACCAAATGATGTTTTGGTTCAGGATTATAAAGAGGACGCTTCACTGATGTACCGTACAATAATTTAGTCGAAACAATTTCTAAATACAACTAGACCATACAGCGCCTTTGTTATGGTTTTTTTTTTAACAAATTTTTAGAAATTATCAAATAATAATAATTATTATCAATTTTTATTTATTAATTATTTTTATTGAGATTTAAAAACCTCATTGTAATATTTAATTATTGAAGAAAATAATATTAACATAACCTAAATGAAAGATGAAACCGGAAAAAACAACAGAAAATAAAAAGATCTCAGTCGCATCTGGGACTCGAACCCAGGACCTCTGCCCATCCGGGACAACCGCTTAACCAACTTAGCTAATGTGACCAGTTCATTTTATGAGCCACGTGGGCCATAAGAAATTTCCAACAGGCCGCACGAATTGGGCGGCGGGTTGTGCATCGCTGTTTTATGACAATAACAAATGCACAAGCTAGTGATTTTTACAACCCAAAAAAAACGTGCATCAGGCTGGTGAAAAATATATTTTTTTATATGAATACCCCACAAGAGTCCCAACGGCTCCCAACCGTCTGGAGCCAGTGATACTATGGCATCCCCAATTGGGGAATGTTGTGAGGCTGAAGGTATTGGGGAGGGAAAGGAGTAGGGGAAGAGGAAGGTGGGAAAATACCTGGCTATTTAGATCTGGTCACCAAACACGGCTAAAAGCCATTTCAAGCAACGTTTCAATTTTGAATGGTGGTCTTTAACCAGGGCGATACTGAAAGTATCTTCCATTCTGGAACGTGCGCAAATATACTACATGTTTTAAAAGAAATAATTGAGAAACAGCCCAAATTAATTAAATAAAATTTAACTGCGCACGCCGGGATTTGAACCCGCGTCCTTCTGATTCGAGAGCCCTACCCCCCGACCTCGGAGGCCGTCAAATGTTATGTTGGGCAATTTAGTAATTTTTTCTTGAAAACCCCGAACTGATTGATGAGAGTTCGTTATAATTCGTTAAATATTTTGAAGAATAAATTGAGAAACATGAAAGCGATTTCTTGAAATCATTCAATGATTATAAACTTCCTCAATGAAAGTGCATATTTTTGTAATATTATGTACCTTTTATATTTTTTTAAATAATATTTGGAAAAGAATTACACATTAGCGAACACATTGATAGTAGAGGTAGGTAAGTAGGTACACACGTTTTTTTTAAACTTCTTTGGATATAACGACTAACGGCTATAAGGAGCAAATTTAGTTGGTCCCCTCATGCTCGTTATAACCAAGTTTGACTGTATGTACTAATACTATGCAGTGCAATGTGAATTGCCTGCAGGCTGTTGGTATGCATTTATTCGCAAATCAAATAACAGTTACACGCCCAAGCTCGTCCCTCGCCCCCCTATTTTTGTTTTCTTCCCCCTGTGTGTTGGACGTCTCTATGTATTATTTGCTCTGTGGTAATTTCCAAGTCCTTGTCGAATCGGCGTTTAACAAATGTCAATATACTTCGTGATAACGTTATGTTTGATTTTGTGCTAAAATACTCCTTAGCGTATTTAAGCTGAAAATTTTTATTTGTTTGTCGACAGTCGGACACTTGTGACCTTCTAGTACCGGAGCTGGAGTTAGAATCGGGTTCACGTTCCCTGTGCGGACGCTTCACCACCGTGGAGGGAATGCTGCGTGCAATGCAGGAGCAGCTTGCCGGGCTGGCGGGCGATTCTAACACCGCCGAGGATACCCAGCGCATGGACAGGTGAGTCATTTTGCCATGCACTCTAACATGGCACTTGCGGCCCTATGGTTGCCGAGTCGAAGTGTACAATGAGAAGGTCTTTTGTTATGAAATTTGAATGGCGAATCTAACATCGCTGAAGGTATGCGGCCATCGATCAACAATGCCTAGACAGGGCATGCAGATCTTAAAAACGATGCCCGAACCAAAATAAATTGGTTTCCAAAAACATTTATCAAAAAGAAAGTGCATTACGTCGTAGTCAAAAGATCGCAAGAAGCATCGCTTGTTACCTTTTGTTGGTCTACATCGAGTATGAGATATTTTGGATACAGACTATCGCGGACTTTATTGAGAATTTAATAAGCTATATGAATACTTAAATAATTTATAAATTGCAAAATTTTTCCCAACCGTTGTTGTATGGCATTATATGGGTTCGTGACATGTGAATGTATTCAAATTATAACAGCAGCTTTGTCAAAAACTATACGCTCAGCAATGGCTTTGCACATGGTGCGGTACATCTTTTATATGAATACCGCACAAGAGTCCCAACTGCTCCCAACCGTCTGGGGCCAGTGAGACTATGGCATCCCCAATTGGGGAATGTTGTGAGACTGAAGGTTTTGGGGAGGGGAAGGGGAAGAGGAAATTCCCCTCCCGAATACCTTCAGCCTCATAACATTCCCCAATTGGGAATGCCATAGTCTAACTGGCTCTAGACGGTTGGGAGCAGTTGGGACTCTTGTGCAGTATTCATATAAAAAAATATATACTGAACGATACCTGTCATATAAAGGTTTTTTTTCTTCAGTAAGGAATTCCAGTACATTTTTTTTTTATTAATGTTAAACATCTAACTTAATAAACGATTTTTTTTTTATAACATCAAAATTTCGTACGAAAATTGATTTTAAACATTTGAATTTTTGTATCTGCCACCAAAAACCGACCGCCATACAATATAACTTGATAAAAAAAAATGGCTTAAATTCCCTATTGTTGGATTTATTACTGTTTTAATGAAGTAATAACAAAAAATCATATGTATTTCTGTTTGCAGTTTTGTGGATAGGATGCGTAAAGTCATAGATGGTGCTATTCCCGTCACTCTCATTCTGGACGACCCGGCCGGGAATTCTTACGTTCAGACCCTTACCGATGACGGAACTCTCGATGATGGTATGTTATTTATTACATGATCTGAGTGTGTCTAGGATGAACCGAGTGTGTATGCAGAATGAGCTAATGATGATTGTAAGTAAGTACTAAACGGACCTAACTCCAGACGAACCAGGTAACTACTCAAAATGGACAGAAAGTCAGTGAGGGAACTGGGGAACACTGCCACCTCAGGAGGAGACACACGCAGCACAGTGAAAAGGATGAAGAGAATTCAATTCACTTATGGTGCCAATGTTCCGCCTTGATGGGAAGAAGGCTCAGCTACCTGGGAAGACTTGTTGTGGAACCAAGAATAACTAAATATCCAATAACAACCCTGGTGAACAACATCAAAGGGATCGGGCTACTGTCAAAGGAACAAGGTAAAATGGGAGATAGCACAATGTGCTGGTGCACAATGTGCTCGTGGGAGCTATGCAAACCTTCTCCGCATCAATAAATAAATAAGTCTGTTTGAAGAGAGAGTACGAAAACAGTGTGCATGACGAATACTTGGTGCAGGGGGATGAGTCTGTGTATTTGGGAAGTATGTTTACAAGAGATGGAGAGGCTGATAGGGATATTGAAAGAAGGGTGAATGCAGGGAACTCCATTAACGGAGGACTGAACTCGGCAGTAGCTAATTAAAAATTCGCCAAAAGAAGCGAGGCCAGCAGTCCATAATGGAGTGCTGAACCAACCCGGACGAATGGAACTGACAGAGGAAAGATGAAGATGAAAGCGGAATGAATGCTGTAGAAATCAGATCTCCGAGTATGTTATAAATTGGTTTTGACCTAAATTCTAACTCTAACCAAATGAATTAATCTAATGTTGTAATACATAATTCTAATGAAAAGAAAATATATTTTTAAAATCAACATGATTCTAATCAGTATCTCAGTCCTGACGGTCTCCATGGTCGAGGGGTAAGGCTCTCGACTACGAATCCGAAGGTCACAGATTCAAATCCCGGAAGTAAATTTTATTCAATTAATTTGTGCTGTTTCACAATTAATTCATTTAAAAATAATACGTAGTATATTTGCACACGTTCCAGAGTGGAAGATACTCTCAGTATCGCCCTGGTGAGAGACCGCCCTTCAGAATTGAAACGTTGCTTGAAATGGCGTTTAGCCGTGTTTGGTGATCAGATCTGAATAGCCAGGTATTTCCGCACCTTCCTCTTCCCCTTCTACTTCCCCTCCCCAATACCTTCAGCCTCACAACATTCCCCAATCGGGGATGCCATAGTCTTACTGGCTCCAGACGGTTGGGAGCAGTTGGCACTCTTGTGGGGTATTCATATAAAAAAAAAAACCTCACAAGAGCACACCTGTCTGTATGAAGCACATACAGGGGAACTTTATCACCACTCGGTTGGGCAACATTGTGAGGCGGGTTAAGGAGGGGGCTGTAGGAAGGGATTTGTTAATGCGGGCCTTGAAGGGACCCGGATAAAATGTAGGAGAAAAGACGGATGCCGGTAGCTTGTTCCACATACGAGCCGACCTACATAAAAACGAGTCGGCAAAACGACCCTTTCTCATGAAGCCAACGTCAACTGTGAACGGGTGTTTTCTGCTTCTGTCCGTCGAGTTTCATGCAATATTCTTGTACAAATATTTCCCCGTAAGCACGTTTCAAAAATTGTCAGCCTCCGGTTTTACGTCAGTTTAACCGCTTCATGCTTTCGAACGAGTCACGCTCGCGCGCTAAATGCGTTCCAATTTCTGCTAGCCCTAGTGACGCTCGCCTGTTTCGACTCGCAGCGTTCTATTTTT
Organism: Halesus radiatus; assembly: GCA_022606495.2. Lineage (NCBI taxonomy): Eukaryota > Metazoa > Arthropoda > Insecta > Trichoptera > Limnephilidae > Halesus > Halesus radiatus. The sequence goes on from JAHDVE020012416.1 coordinate 12,205, forward strand.
AGCTAATGCGAGTAAAGCTCGTCAAGGTTAGCGATGTATTTTACGCAGTTTGAATTTGCTCGCAGTCGAGATCGGCCGTGTTTTTGAGCTGCCTATTTATAATATATTTATCATATTGTATGAATATGAACTTTTAATTTTTTTTCAAATAAGATCCAAAATGGAGAGTTATAGTGAATATGAAAATATTGATATTCATTCCGAAAGCAAAAACACCATTCTTTGAAATCTATCATACTATATTGAATTATTAATTTTTCTTCATTTTTAAATATTTAAATACGTTTAAATTGTTATGTTTTAATTGAAAACTTTTTTTAAAAAAATCCCTCCCATTAAACGGTTAATATACCGATTCTACTTGACATAATTGGAGAAACCTGAAAACCTTTTTCTGTAAAGTCAACATTATGATGTTATTATTACAGCCGTCTTCTGCTATTATATAAAGAAGAATCTCCCGGGCTGTTTGTTTTGTATGCAAATCTACAGTTTTATTCCGAGCTTAATGAAATTTTGCACACTTTACCTTCGAAACGAGAAAAAGGTCACTGTGTACATGGGATTTCGAAAAATCACCCCCCACCCCCCTTTCAGCTTTTAGCAAAGCAGAATTTTGGTACTTCCTGATGAAATTTTGCACGTTTGACGTTCAAAATAAGAGGAAAATTACTTTGTAGGGGTAACACAACCATTCATAACCCCAATATTATGCAGTTCATTGACTTAAAATTCGCAAAAAAACCCACCGCTGGCTGCATTATGAAATGACGGGTTGATCTTTCTCACTCGGTTCGTATAGAACGACAATGAGTTCAAAAGGGACATCGATGCTATCTCCCCCAGCTTTCAAATTTTTTATAGCAATTTCATAATGGTGCTAAAATGATGTCTTCTATTGCAGGCCTAAAGATCACCAAGTACGAGAGAAGCTACGAGCAAAATGAAGATCTGGGACTCAACGACATGAACACTGACAATTACAACCGTTGTTAGCCTTAGAGGGGATGGCACAATTTCATAATGGTGCTAAAATGATGTCTTCTATTGCAGGCCTAAAGATCACCAAGTACGAGAGAAGCTACAAGCAAAATGAAGATCTGGGACTCAACGACATGAACACTGACAATTACAACCGTTGTTAGCCTTAGAGGGGATGGCACAATTTCATAATGGTGCTAAAATGATGTCTTCTATTGCAGGCCTAAAGATCACCAAGTACGAGAGAAGCTACGAGCAAAATGAAGATCTGGGACTCAACGACATGAACACTGACAATTACAACCGTTGTTAGCCTTAGAGGGGATGGCACAATTTCATAATGGTGATAAAATGATGTCTTCTATTGCCACGAGCCCCTGAAGATCACCAGAAATGCGAGAGAAACTCTGAGCCGAAAATGATCTGGGACTCAACGACATGAACACTGACAATTACAACCGTTGTTAGCCTTAGAGGGGATGGCACAATTTCATAATGGTGCTAAAATGATGTCTTCTATTGCAGGCCTAAAGATCACCAAGTACGAGAGAAGCTACGAGCAAAATGAAGATCTGGGACTCAACGACATGAACACTGACAATTACAACCGTTGTTAGCCTTAGAGGGGATGGCACAATTTCATTCTGCTCTGTCATGGACGCCCTTTTAAATTATGCGCACGCCGGGATTGGAACCCGCGACCTTCGTAACTGTTACTGAAGTTCTTCCAAATGCTGCAAAGATTGGTGATCAACTGTTGCAGTTCTTTCAATTGCTGCAAAGATTGGTGATCAACTGTTATTGTAGTTCTTTCAATTGCTGCAAAGATTGGTGATCAACTGTTATTGTAGTTCTTTCAACTGCTGCAAAGATTGGTGATCAACTATTATTGTAGTTTTTTAAAATACTGCAAAGATTGGTGATCAACTGTTGTAGTTCTTTCAATTGCTGCAAAGATTGGTGATCAACTGTTATTGTAGTTTTTTAAAATACTGCAAAGATTGGTGATCAACTGTTGTAGTTCTTTCAATTGCTGCAAAGATTGGTGATCAACTGTTATTGTAGTTCTTTCAATTGCTGCAAAGATTGGTGATCAACTGTTATTGTAGTTCTTTCAACTGCTGCAAAGATTGGTGATCAACTGTTATTGTAGTTTTTTAAAATACTGCAAAGATTGGTGATCAACTGTTGTAGTTCTTTCAATTGCTGCAAAGATTGGTGATCAACTGTTATTGTAGTTCTTTCAATTGCTGCAAAGATTGGTGATCAACTGTTATTGTAGTT